>CAIGQZ010007154.1:6992174-7031754 GCA_903798205.1 Danio tinwini
ACATAGCAAAAATTAAGAAAAACAACTCTTAATATTAAACAAGAAGTCACATCATTTATCTTCATTATTGGACACTTTCAAATTCATATAGTGCAATTTGTTTCATATATAATTATGAATAATTTTTTTTATCTCCATGACTTGTCAGACTTGTTGGACATATTCAATAAATTGTCCATTACACCAAAGGTCAACAAAAATTAATTTTATAGTGGTTCCAAAAAAGCTAAATATGTAAAAAAAAAAAACTAAGACAAAACAAAAACTTTAGCATTTGGTGTCACACCAGAGGACGTTGCTTTCAGTGAAGAGGGCTAAACAATAAGGACTGTCACGTTATGCAAAATATGTGGCTAAGAAATGATTATTTAGCATCACGGTGGCACAGTGGGTAGCAAGAAGTTTGTTGGTTCGAGCCCCAGCTGGGCCAGTTGCAATTCTGTCTGAAGTATGCATGTTCCCCCCGTGTTCACGTGGGTTTCCATCCGGGTGTTTCGGTTACCCCCACAGTCCAAAGACATGCGCTATAGGTGAATTGAATAAACTAAATTGGAAGTGCATGGGTGTTTTCCAGTGTTGGGTTGTGGAAGGGCATCCACTGCGTAAAACATATTCTAGATAAGTTGGTGGTTCATTTCGCTGTGATGACCCCTGATTAACAAAGGAACTAAGCCAAAAAGAAAATGAATGAATGAAATAGTTATTTACTTTTGAAATAGTTATTTACTTCTTTTTTTTTTGGTGGGGGCAGTGAAAACTTTGCCAGGGCAAGTAAAAATCTGAGCCACTGACTGATCGGGCCAGTATAAAAAATCCTTAGCATTAAACCCTGCAAAATGTTTGAAGTTCATATGTTTTTTAGAAATATATGAATTAAAAAAATTATTACCATTTACTAAAATAGCAATATTCAAAGTTATTTTAATTTAGAAGTTGTATTTTATTGAGCTATGCTGTGAGACAGTCACACCATAGGCCAGTTTTGAGGCTAAACAAAGTTTTTTTTTTAAGTAAAAAAAAATAATCAATTATGTAAATTATAATTATTTCATTTTTGTATATCACGTGTGACAGTAATAATGCAATGTCACATCAACATCCACTCCGAAATCGTGTGACAATCGAATGCCTTTATCTCACTTTGTTCCTACTTGCTCAGTCTATCATTCTTACTTACTTCCATTAATATATATTAATATATACACACATATTGGCACAAATAGGGTAACATGGTCAGTTGGAATTTTGGAGTTCTGATATTTTCTGAGAAGAACCGACAATTCATTTTCGAGAGGGCAGAAAATGATCACATAAAACTCAGGGGGTTGCGGGGGAATGAGGGTCAAGAATCATAACAAACAGTATAAATGTGGACCTCAAGAGGAAAGCAAGATGATAAAATCTCTTCAAGAAACTACCAGAATTGTTTTACTCAGCAGAAATATCTAACCGCACAAACACAGCATGTCCTCTATAATGAAAGATGATCAGATACAATCCAAACTGCCACGACTCTGAAAAGTAAAACTTTGTTAAACTAAAGCAAAAGCATTTTTGGAAATTAAAAAAAAAAAAACCTGAAAAAACAGAACTTCGGTTAATACATTTGACTATACCTTCTACATTCAAATTTTTCACATTTCCAGTCACAAAATGTAAAAGGAGAAAAAAAATTCACTGCAATGGCCTGGATGATCCTTAATCATCTCTAGCAGACCTGGGTAAATAATCCTCTAATCCTCATCTAATCCTCTATGCCTCAACTTCCCAATGAGACTTATCGACGTATGTGTCTGTCCACGCCTAATGTGTAACGCCTACTGTACATGTGCACACAACCAGAATACAATGTCCCATTAGCCAGTTGAAGCCTGAGAGCTACTGATGTCTTCCAGATGTGCTGTAGGTGTCCAGGATTCTGCTGAATGAAAGACTGGATGTTTTGTCCATTGACTCCATGGAAACATCAGGAAGATGTTCTCATACGCTGGGGCTGTGCCAGGTTGTTGGCCCGCCTAGCCAGCTGAGATGGCCTTGAGAAGTCATTGAAGAAAAGCATGACACTAGAATTATCTCGAGTATGGGAGGAACACAAAGTCAATTTGTAGTTGAAAGTATCTATGTTTTTGACATTTGTAAAAAAATTTTGTAGACTATCATTTTAAGTTAAATAAAGAAAGCACTGTTCAATTTTACAAATGAAACTATTTTAAATAGTATTTTAAAAGTTCCAATTTATCAATGAATCTTCAAACAATGCATCACAGTTTTTATTAAAAAAAACTGTGATCAGCTCATGTTTTTGGAAAAGCAAATAAGCATATTAGGATAAGCAGATCAGAACAGAAACAAACAATTCTGGTTGTTTGGTAATTGATAAAGTTATAATTATTTAAATAATATAATGACTACCTCTTATTAATCAGTAAGCTCAGTAAGATAACACTATACAAACATCTCAAGCAATACATATTATTAATAAATAACCATCATCATTAATTTTTTGTCAGCAACCATTTTAACTGGCAAAAACACTTCATTAATAAATATATAATTAAAAACTAAAAATATATAAATAAATTAGATAAGATTGTTAATGTTAATATATGATAACAATTTTAACATTTTTCCTCGTGACATTTAGTTGAATATCTCATTGAGAGTTTACTAAATAGACTTTTGCAGTCATTTAAAGCAGGAGAGTCCAAGGCTGCGTCCGAAACCGCATACTTCCATACTATACAGTACACTAAAAATCAGTATGCGAGCTGAGTAGTATGTCCGAATTCATCGAATTCGAAAATCAGTATGCGAGAAGTACCCGAATAACTTGCTACTTCCGGTGAGATTCTGAAGTGCGCATCCCATGCACGCTGCAATGTCCCATAATACTCCGCGAGAGAATTCATGAATGGGAGTGAATCAACGTAATTGACGCAGGTAGGTCACGTGACCATGACAAAATGGCGGATGTAGTACGTCCGAATTCTATTCATACTTCTTACATTCATACTGTATAGAACGTACTTTTCTAACGGCCGAGAAGTTCGTTTAAATTCAAATGCAGTACCTACTGAGTAGTAGGCAGTTTCGGACGCAGCCCAATAGAATGTGTTACTAGGGCTGGGTGATTAATTCAAAAGTAATCAAAATCTGAATCTATAATCGAAAATCAAATTTTTGCAGGTCGATTATTTCGATTACTTTCCCTACTGCGTGTGGAGTTATGTGACCCATCTCTGGCACAGCATCATCAATGTAGTGCAAAATAAAGGTTGATTTATACTTCTGCGTCGAGTGCACGCATATGGTTCAGCGTAGCTTTTGCGCAGTCCCATACTCGCTCACCTCTCAAAAAATGTAACTACATGTCGCAACAATGCGTAGCGCAAGCTCTGTGATTGGTCTGTTTGGTAACAGTGATTAGAGTGGGCGGCACAGAGAGCAGCAAGCCCATTGGAGTGAGGTTAATAGTGTTGTGTCCCATGGAGGAGCTCCAGCTGGAAAACCTTTGTTTTGTGTTCACCTTATGATTAAAGTTGTTGCACCTCTGCCGGTTCCCGCCTCTAAATGAGCTAGTTTTAGCTTCTTGTACATTAAGGTAGCATTCAGAAAAAACAAAACCCACTGCCAGCTAGCATTTTGGAATGGTTATTGCAGAGCAACACAAACAGCACGAAGAAGTATAAACGCACAGCTATGCACAACACCGGCACACTGATTTCTGGTCAAGGAGGACAATGGACCCATTCTTGAGCCTTACTTTGCACTACATTAACGATGATTGAAAGCTGTGCCAGAGATGCCTTGATAATTTAAATTATTATTTACATTAAGTAATTTGTTTACAGTTTCCCAGAGATGGGTTGAGGCTGGAAGGGCATCCGCTGCATAAAACATGTGCTGGATAAGTTGGCGGTTCATTCCGCTGTGGCAGCCCCGGATTAATAAAGGTATTAAGCCGAAAAGAAAATGAATAAATGAATGAATTTGTTTACAGAAGATACAAGAAATGAACTGTTTAAAATATTATTTACATAATAAGCAAGAGTTATTTTGTTTAGAAGAGATACTGCTTATTTTCGACTTCTAATATGAAAAACATTGAAAATTATTTATTTTATATTAAATTAGTTATTTATTTTCAACCTTTTTATAAGAAATAAAGTGATTTCAGGCAATGTGTGTTTCAATTTCAGTTGTTCAACATTGATGTTCAATTAATAATGAGAGATGGTAGATAGTGTTTCCTTCAAATAAAATCAAGTTCAATTCAATTCAATTCATCTTTATTTGTATAGCGCTTATACAATGTAGATTGTGTAATGCACCCTTCATTCAAAAATCTCTCACTTGTAATATGTGAGAATATTTCCTGTACAAAACCTGTCAGTGAACTATGAGGGCAAAAAATAAATTAAATAATCATTCATTAATCATAATCAAGTTAAGATTTTCAATTAATTGAGATTTAGATTTTAGGCCAAATCGCCCAGCTAAAAGTGTTACAGTAATATGAATTTTTTGTATTAAACATGTTAACCTTTTTAGCTTTTGAAAATGTCAAACAACTGTATTACAATGACAGTTACATTTATCATACCATTTTTACATTTATTAATATAAAGATTCTCATTGGAGAGATAATTAAAATAAAAATGTAATTAAAATAACAATTAAAGCTATTGAAGTTGAAGTAATTGTAACCGAAAGCTACAATGACACCTTGACTCCGGGTTTCTTATAATAAGCACTGCATCTTCAATTAGACTCCACTTGAGAGAGATTAATTACAGTCTTAAGGTCATTTCACACTGAGCACAATGCTATAAAGCTGATTAAATGCTATTTGCTAATTGCTGATGAATGGTGCTTTAACAAGAAATGTGTAATGACTGATCTTCTGCAAATCCATGCCTGTACACTAGGTGGCACAACCCAGCGTTTAACTGATCGGCCTACCATCTTTGACCACTAAGAATCACTTAAATGTTGGCACATGGCACCACAAGAGACACAAACAGAAACAGATTTCTCTACCAGTATCAGCATGACCAGACTCGCAAACCATCTATCATGTTTACAACTTTAATTAATTATTAAACTTATTGATTTGCATTTTCCCTGCAATTACTTGCCACTGAAATGTATCAGTGTTTTTGTAGTCACACTTTTCTTCTTCCGAACACAACACTTTTTTCAGCCTCTGGTTTCACTTTCAATGATTTTGTGCCACCAATTTCACTCTTTTGTGTAGCAGCTCTGACTCCATATATAAAGCTCAAATACTGGAGGGCTCATTTTATCATGGGACAACAGGAACAAAAGCTGCCTAAAAAAAATATTTACATTGTTTAATTATAAAATGTAATCATACTCTGTGTGAAATGGCATTTAGGTTCCCCTTTAAAACATTTCAATTGTGTTCTGTGCTATTTGCATGTGTTGTGAGAAAATGCAGGTGTTTTCTTTGTTTGCATTGTGAGAAAATGCATCACATTTTTCGTGTGTGTGTTTGGGTTGTGAGCAGGACTTGGCATCAACAAATGTGGGTAGACTTCAGCTGTGGCGGGTTAGACAAGCATGCCCATCGAGAAGCAGCATGAATGACAAAAACAACTGTGTTCGTGCGAGCAAAAGAAAGTAGTTGAATTCCAAATGAGTGGATAATCACGCACATGGAGAGACTCTCACTCACTGATGACGGCTTTAGGCCTCATTCACACTACAAGCGACTTGCAGTGGTAAAGCAACAAGCGACCTGCAGTGGTAAAGCAACAAGCGACCATTCATTTCAACGGAGAGCGAGGTACTTCCAGCGACCTCCATCTATGCGAGCGTCATCAGCCGTTGGAGACCAGGTGGGCGTGTCGAGCCATGTGACAAAGTTGAAAATCCTTCAACTTTATGCAAATGAAAAGCGACTTTCTTGAGTGACAGCCAATAGTAGCACGAGTAGAGCTCACGTCATCCTCTCTCTGCTCGCTCAGACTCAGAGGCCAGTTGTATTCACCGTGCTGTAGACCTAAACATCTCTGCGTTTTTAAATGGTTGCGTGCTCCCATTTCCTTGCACGAATTAGCAACTGTGCCTGGAAACTAGGGCTGCATGATTAATCGAAAAAAATCACGATCTCCATTCGACCCTACACGCAATCTTAATTCAGCTTTACTACGATTCAGCCAATTGTATTTTCAAGGTCAGCAGAGAAGCATAAAGGCGGACACAGAAGTCTTTACAGTGACATGGACCACAAATGGCGTCAAATATGTCACATACTGTATTTATAAGGTATAAATCACCCCAAAATGTAATTTCTGTCAATGTAATGACTTGTTCGCGGCCACAAACTCACACGTGAGCTGACGCACTGTTTGTTTACTACTGAGAGGACACACGCGTGCATGCCAATGATGTTTACTTTAGTGAATAGAACCTGCATAGGCTGTGAATAACAGCAAATAAAGTTGAAAATGTTCAGTTTGTTGCACAGAGTGATCGTTTTAGAGCCATGCGGGAATTATGATTTCCATGTAGGTTTTGTTTTTTTTCTTAGTGACCTACTAAGAAACCAAAAGAGTTTTCAGTAAATTGCACATTGACATACAACGAACATAGCAAGTTTATTAAATCAGTGATCCATAAACATTGGCATATATTATCTTCTGACAAATCTTTAAATAATACATTTTTATATAATCCATTAATTACTTTTAAGAGAGCCAAAAATTTATCAGATATGATTATTAATTTCGATACTGTGAGAAATAAGAAATCCACTTACATACAAGGTTGTTTTCCATGCAGAAATTGTGTCACATGTCAGAATTTGATAAGGTGCAAGGAATTTTTGAATCCAGCAACAGGTAAAAAAATTAAAATAAAAACATGTATTACCTGCTCTTATGTGATTTAATCGTGGAATGACGAAATGAAAATGAGATTGTTTTTCTGATCATTGAGTAGCTAACTAATGATGCAGTGTGATTGACTGTGGTATAAAAGGGTGGAGTGAGAGGAAGTGTTTTTGAATCACCCGAAGAATGTAAAAATAAAAACAGCAAGAAGCAATTACTTGATGAGTGTGAATCATTACCTTTTTGAATAATAGTATTGTCTAGATTAATGCACCAAAAAGTTTCTTTAAAAACCGCGAGCGCGCAGGGCAAATTTCATTACTTTACTCAGAGTGACGGCAGCCATAAAAGTGAAAGTGAAACCAGCGTGCACGTCATTTAAATTAGTTGAAAATAATGTGCATGAATGATGTGCATGAAAATATAGGTTTAACAGTGTCAGTATAACTACTTTAGCCTGAATATAATGCAAGAGGGAATCTGATAATGACAAATGTTTTATTCATACCAGTGAAAAAAATGGTCCATTAATGTTGTCAATGACAAATGGCAAGCTCATGTCAGGACATTTAAAGTCTGTTCAAATCTACCATTCCAAGTTTATACAAAATGTAGCATTTTAACCAACAGTAGACCTACACATAGGCCTAATATTATTAGTGTTGTTTTATCACATGTTTGAGAAATAACAATAATAATAGTCTACTCATATCAACCTTTATTTTACATCTACAGAATAGTGAGAAAATCGTGATCTTCATTTTAAGCAAAAAAAATTCAGATTCTCATTTTAGCCAGAATCGTGCAGCTCTACTAGAAACGCAACTGATGTGATCGGTTCCCTTTGAAATAGACTGGACAAAAAGAGATACTTGCTTTCAAGAGTTTGAGATTGTTTTTAAAAAATGTCTGTGTATGCAGCAGAGGTTGCCACTTTGGCTTTAACCATTCTTTAAACAGATTATTAATGAGCCTAATGTTAACAGTGTGCAGGTGATCCTCCTTTTATTACTGCACACAGTACGTTTTTCATCTGCTTTTTTTCATGGTTTAATTATAACTTTTTCTACAATAGCATTGCTTTAATAGGAGATTAACTTGCCATTTATGTATTACATATGTATAACTTATGCATATTATGTAGAACTGGAGATCTGGGGCCTTTAGCAAGGACAGACTACTGTGCATAGTTCTAGATATTTGACAATAATTCGTTTTAAAATGTAAATTGTTTTTTTTTTTAAGAAAAGTTTTGTTGAATAAAAAGTGTATGTATACAGCTATATTTTGCTTGTTTTAAAAAAAAATCTAATTATTTTAAACTTATGGCTAAGAAACTATTTATTTATTTGTTTATTTTGTTGTGGCCAAAAAAAAGGTAAATCCTTAGTGTTGAGCCCTGAAAAGTCTTGTGAAACCAGAACTAATTGCAATGCGACAATATGAAACCACAACCCATTTGCTCATGCCAATTGAGCAAGCTCATATCATACACAATACACAAAAAAAGTGAAATGAATGAGGACTCATGTGGACATAACAAAAAATCTAAATTAAGTAATTTTAGCATGCCAAAGTCAAGTGTATGTATATAAATATTGTGGCTAATATTGTGGCTAGTGAAAAGGGCAAGTGGCTAGTAATGTTGAAAACACTACTAGCCACAATGGCTGGTGATCAAAAATGTTAATATCAAGCCCTGGGTGTGAGGATTTGCAACACATATTATGCTGTCAAACTAATGAGGAACTTTTCTTAAATTTATTTCGTTAAGCTCTCTAGGCCACCACTAGAGCCTCATTGGTCATTTTACATTGTTGCAAGTAGTGTTTTATCAGGGTTTCAACTCTTAATTTTTAAATCGTATGTAGTGACTGCGAAGGTCACTTATTTTACCCTGAAAACTCTGTAGTCTGTACTATTGTAATCTGACACTATTACAATCATCTGGTGTGTGAAATGTGCAAACTAATACATACATATAAAAATTCCCCTTTATTTCCAGTTTCATAATGTCACAACATGATGCATCCATGCAATTGTGCTATATTAAACCACTAAATGTCCAACATCTTGAGTAATACTGATAAGCTTTTTTGCTTCTATCTGCTGTTCCCATTTTCACAAAGCGCATATAGACACACACCCACAGCTTTTATGCATCTGTTGCTTCCCTTCCTATTGATAAATGAGAAGTTTTGTCATATTAGCATGAAAAACAAAACACTGTCCCAAAGTTATGTAGCTAATGACTAAATATTATAACACAGCTGTAACAGTAAATCGCTAGAATTTGGTCTTTGACTTTTGTGTTCAATGGCGTTTCTTACACAAAAGTGCAATTCATTTCCTAAACAAAACCGGTTGTCAAAAAAGCTAACTGCACAAAAATCTGTCAACCACGACTGCATCGCCCAGGGCTTCACCTCTGAACTGTGAAAGAACTCTCATCAGAGCTCAAACTGCCAGGCACATGAGTAATGGTTGAGCAGCGCTTCTCCTGGGTTATGTAATGGTGTGTTACACAGTGTAACATGACTCTGCCAGTTCTCCAGCTGAACCCCACCACCCTCTTTTCAAAGCCAGGACAAACCAATAATGCTGCATGCGATGGGAGAAATGAGAAGGCAGACATCGAGCCAAGACCTGAATGTGAACTGTGAAATATTGGAATTCTGACTTATTCAAAACAAGAGCCAGACTTATTATCACGCCACTGCCTTGCAATCCAGGCCAAGTTTCTTTGGACCAGTTTTGAATGATTGGAGTTTATGGATGTTCTGCTTATTATTACATAAATGAACGTTTGTTTCACAAAAAAAAAAAATCACAGAACAACCATACAAAAAGGAAAAACTTGCTATGGGTTGTTTTCTTGCCATACTGTGTATAAGTAAACAGATGGTACAAACATTTATACCAGGGGTTTTCAAACTGTGGGGTGCGCATTGAGGCGAGCACTTGAGTAAATTATGATGACGATTTTTGTGTTCACTAGAGTAAATCTAATTAATGTTTGAGTTTGTGTTAGAGTAAAACATATACAAATAAAACGTACCGGGTGCTTTTTAAATTGAATGACAGTGAATGAATGAAAGTCAAACAGGTAAGCCGTCTGACAAAAAAAATCGACCTGAATCAAATCAGCAGGATGCCCTTCTGGATCTTTCACTAACTTTGAAAACATACTGACTACGTTTACATGGACATCCGTAATCTAGTTATTTGCCTTAATAGACAATAATATAATTAAGGTGTTTATGTGAAGTGCTTTCATGTACGTTTAGAGGTTCCTGTAATTTTGGGTGACTTTAACTGCAGTTCGGCAGTTCAGCATTTCATTCATGACCCCGTGACAAACTGGGGTATTAGACGCAAATAAGGAGTAAGGACTGGTGGAAGAGTGTTATGGAATTTAATAACGCATGCCAAATGGAAAGAAAAAAACTTCCGCATTTCGCGATGTGCTTGTCTGCGGTGCTTTACTGACAGCCGCGTGTGTGAATCTTGTCAGAAAAGATGGCGAAAAGTTCTACATGACGGTAATAGTTTGATTGCTGAGTTTAATTCAATAATGCCACTAATATATGCATACTCCACATGTCTTCATTCCATTTCTGTTTATTTCAGTTATGACTTTAGTCAGATAGGATTAAGGTAATCAAAAATCGCTGTTTACATAGTAGACTCTTTTTCAGAGTATTGTCTTAATTGTATTAAAAATATCTTAAAGTATTGTTGCCCATGTAAACATACTTAATGTTCGACTCAACCACACCGTCGGTGCTCTGCGAACTTGGCTTTGCGAAGCAGCATTTTCTGTAAGTACAAACATCAAAAGCAAGTAGGCTATGGCTCACGCTTATTGACAGTGGAAAATGATTTACGCTTAGTCGTGTCAGGGATCCAACCACAGATTAGCATGTTGTCCTCACAGAAACAGGCTCAGCCTGCACACTGAATCAGGTAAGCTATATACTTATGTTTCAATGTTATTAATGCTATGCACTTTAAACACAGCAAATAATATGTAACTGATTTTTGCACATGGATTATAATTTTAGCTTGGTAGAAGGGGGGGAAGGAGGGGGTGGGAGGGTTTGCGAGTGAAATTGGCCAAACTTGGGGGGCGTGTGTCCTAAAAGTTTGAAAACCCCTGCTTTATACTAGCGCATTGTTCATACTGTCATCTGGTTTTTTCTTTATGGTTAAAGGTGCAGTATGTGTTTGACACACACAGTGGTTAAACTAGGTATTGTATTCCTGGATCAAAACAAACGCAAGCGCAGGTTGCCAGATTTAGGACCAACAGGAGCGAGTCTGACGATCGAGCCTAAAGGCTATTTTAGTCCTGTTATAAATAAAAGCAACAGCACCTCTGAACAATAAAAGAAATATTTTCTATACTAAAAGGAGTTTTTGTTCTAACCAACACCTGAAATATAATTGGCTAAACTGGCAGTGGGCGGGTTAAAAGAACCAAAACAAACACACCCACGTAACAGACATCTTCAAAGCAGAATAACTGACTTCAGCATTGTTTTTCAGATAAAAGTATGTTCACTGAGCATGTTTCTTAAATATCTGCAAACATATTTTGGTATTTTCATGCTTTAGAAGAGTCAAAAACTTACATACAGCACCTTTAAAATATGTATATCCTTACGGGTTTTTTATGCGTGTTAAATCGAAGCTTCTTTCTGTTAAAAAATAGGTTAGTCTTCCAAGACAAGTCCTGACAAATGAGGCGATGAAATGTGAGACTAAAGTTTGAGAATGAGAATTCATCAACAGAATGTATTAAGAGACAAAAGACAGATTTAAGATTGAGTCCTTACAAGTAGACTTGACATGCCCAAGCATTAAGCACAAGGTTTATTGCGCACATACATGTCTGTAAGAACTGATTACTGAAGAGGATTACACAGAAACAAATTCAAGATGTCTGTCTAGAGCCCATATTTAAGATAATACCAAGTCCTGATGGAATCCGACGATTTTTGCCACTAATATCTGCAGAATAGATGTAATAAATATAGTAAAAAATGCAGAAATGGTATTAAAGTACTACTTGCTTTTTAATAGATGGAAACTTCAAATTAATCACAATATTTATTCAACAAAACTACGGAAGGAATTTGAGAAACATTTACCAGGATGGTTTTGAGCACATATTCTGTGTGGTCCTGTCCATATGCAGAATTGCTCTCTGAGAGGACAGCAATGTCATGAGATGCTCTGAAGATTAATAAATGGAGTACCAGGATTAAGCTGGGACATTGCAATGCTTTGACCAACATTTCAGGGATATGATTACCAGGAAGGCAAGCCTTGAGTTTAGCTGCCTTGCCCACATCTGAAACTCTCTGAGGACTGAAACACAACTGAGGAACATGGCCTTTGTGCTCAGAGGTCATTTAAAGGGGATTAACAAAGATCAAGCCACACATCCAGGGGATTGGAACTGATCTCTTGGGGCATTGGAAAAAGAAAAGCATGATGACAACTGGCACTGATTATCTGCACCACACAAAATGACATTCACAGTAGGGGTGTCAAAACTAATAGTTTCTTCAATGCACCATGATGCATACGCAAAGGATTCTGTATCGCTTTAGTTAAGATCTTAACTGGTCATTACGTACTGATGTCATTTATGTTATATGCACTATGTTGTAGTAGCATAGTATGGAGATGGAGGTGAGTGCTAGTAAATAAAACGCTCTAACTTCGTAAAAAGCAGACAACTGAGCACCATTTACTGCTTGTGGGTTTGCTGTAGAGTTTTTCACAGACACTGAATACAGTAGAACCCAGGAGCCCCTATTTCTTAGGGTGGAAATGTAAGCTGTAAAGTTACATCTCAATCTCTCTCTCTCTCTCTCTCTCTCTCTCTCTCTCTCTTTTCACTGTGGACCCTTTGACCTGGTGGCATGTTCAAGCGGTAAAGTTTCCTCTTCTCTCTCGGCTGTTACAGTGATACTTGTGCGGCCACAAGCATGTTTGTTTGCTCACCATCTCTATCGTGGGTAAGCTGATCGACATGGTTGTTTTTTTTGTGTCTGTGTCACTGCTTGGTGAACAGCGCTGAGAGAGCCAACCACAGTCAATGGTAGGGCTGCACGATTAATCAGAAAATGGATAACAATCTCGATTCGACCCCCTACCCAATCTTAATCCAGCATCTCTATGATTCAGCCAATTATAATTTAAAGTTCGGAAGAAGAAAAAAAAGAAGTCTTCACATTGTTATACATACGTTGCTCATCAACGTGGACACTTCCAAAAAGTGTTGAAGGAGTCACATACTGTATTTACAAGGTATAATTCCGCTAAAAAAGTAATTTCGGTCTTAATGAAATGATGTATTTGCGGCTGTGAAATTACAGGTGAGTTGATGCACTGTTTGTTTACTACTGAGAGGACACGTGCACACCCGCGAATAATATGTCAACAGAACCTGCATAGGCTGTGAATAACTGGTAATAAAGTTGTAAATAACGTTCAGTTTGTTGAACAGAACAATCGTTTGGGAGCCGCACGGGAAGTATGTTTTGCATGTATGTTTTTTTTTTTCTCAACGTGACAGCAGTCATGACATGAGCGCACTCAGCAGTGAAAGTGAAACCAAAACCGCGCACCTCATTTAAATGATCATATCGCAGTGTAAAAGTTATAATTACGGCAAGCATTTGATATGTTTTTTCTTTCATAGCGAACACAAAGTGTTGTGCATGAGAAAAAATGTTTAACAGTGTCAGTATAACTATTCTAGCCTATATAAAGCTGAATAAAATGCAAGAGGGAATCTGATAATGACAAATGTCTCATTTTACCAGTGAAAAAAAATGGTCTAATAAAGTTGTCAATGACAGATTGCAAGCATATGTCTCAAACATAAAAATTTACCTACGGAATTATGATTAGTTGTATTCTGATGTCATCACTTTACTGTGAATTAACAACCAGGACATTTTTAAAGTCTGTTCAAGACCACCATTCAAAGGCTATAAAAAATTTAGCATTTTAACCAACAGTAGAACTACACATAGGCCTAATATTATTATTGTTGTTCTTTTACCATATGTTTGAGAATAACAATAATAATAGCCTACTCATATCAACCTTTATTTTACATAAAAAGCAAAAAAAATGTTATTCTCATTTTAGTCAGAATCGTTCTTGTTTTCGTACGTTTTTTTTAAGTTTGCTCAACAGCACTCAGAAAGCAAGTGAGATTATTATTTACTTTTGTGTATTTCCTCAAAATCCTCCTGTTGTCTTCTGTGGCTGTGCTTGAGTTTCATTTGATACGTACAAAAAGCATGTTTTCTTTGAGTAGATATACTATTTTACAGTTCATTGTATACTTTTGTTGAGAAGTAAAATTGAAAAATTGTGCATGGAAAAGCATCATCAATGCACTGTGATTCACTGAGAAATCAAATGAAACCAAACCGATGTCATAATGATCAGAACCGAACCATGAGACCAATGTAGGTACACACCCCTACAGCAAAATGTGCCACTTTATTACATAATAGTGTCTTGACCCCATCTACACAGAAGATAAACATCTGTTTCCACATTATTTTCAGATTACCTCCCGTTATTTACACATTTAGGTAAAAAATTTAAAGAAGCACACACAGGCCTGTTATTGCTGGAAAAGATACTGTGCAGCTGCGGCCAGAAGATGAAGATTTCTTCATTTACTTATTAAATTACGCATTAAATTGTGTTTTATTTACATCTACACCTACCCCAACCCTAAACTTACCACTTACAGTAACATAAAACAAGTCATTATTGTTGTACAGGGTCACAAAATTTAAGTTATATTGCTATGTGCATGGCTAGTAACAACAGATGTATCTAATCTACACTTTACAACACATTACATTGGAGAACCCAAAATCTAATATCAGCAATAAAACAAAAAGATGATGTGCACTGCTTGTCTAGGTTTGAGAAAATATCTTTGCATTGCCCATTTTCGGATCTCAACATTAGGAAAGAATGATGAACTTAGTCTTAAGTTGTAGATCACATAGGAAAGGCAATAACTTTGTCTACTTCAATTCATAACAGATTGTTTTACAAACAAAGCACACTTTAACAAATCTGTTTATTACAGAATGTTAGTCAATTATACCAGATGGCTTTTACCTATTATTATTATTATTATTATTATTATTATTATTATTATTATTACTCTTCATTCATTCACTCATTCATTTTCTTTTCGGCTTAGTCCCTTTATCAAGTCACCACAGCAGAATGAACCACCAACTTATTCAGCATATGCTTTACGCAGCGGATGTCCTTCCAGCTGCAGCCCATCACTGGGAAACATTCACACACTCTCATTCACACACATATACTACGGACAAATTTAGCTAACCAAATTCACCTGTACGAATGCCTTTGGACTTGTGGGGGAAACCAGAGCACCCGGAGCAAACCCACACGATTGCGGGGAGAACATCCAAACTCCACACAGAAATGCCAACTGGCCTAGCCGAGGCTCGGACCTGCGACCTTCTTGCCGTGAGGTGACAGCAGCACTACCTACTGCACCACCGTGTCGCCCTATAATTATTATTATTATTATTATCATTATTATCATTATTATTATTATTAATGATAATAACAATGAGTAATAAATGGATAGGTGAATATATCATTATTTCTCTTGCTTACCAGGGACATGTCTTACATTTTAAAATCCAATGCTTTTAGGTGAAGTCATATATTTAGCGCACATACTTTAATCTGTCTCTTGCAGCTGTGAAATGAGCATCAAATTGAGGCGAAAAGGCCCCAGCTCATTCTCTCCCAAGTACAGAACAGTAAGGCACAGCATAGGACCTGCAGGGGGAGATAAGGTCACATACAGAAGCCTTCTGACACTATACATGCACACTACATTATCCACACCATTGAAAGTGCTGGCTAACATCACTTGCAATTATGAGAACAAACAAGAGATTTTGGATAAACTGCAAGCATGCATATTTCATAACGCAATCGCCTCTTTCACAAATGCCTTCAGGAGTCAAAGAGTTTATGTGATCAATGTTATTGCCAGAGACATGCTCTGACCCTGATCTGAAGTAACAGGGTTCAGTGCAACAAAATGTCACTAGCCAGCAGTCCTCAAGAAAAGAACACAACAATGGGTCTGAGATCAAATTAAAGACCAGCAAATGCAGGAAAAGAACGCTATTTCTAGAAATATAAATGTAAAGTAAATGCTAGGAAATGTTTCATTTCAATTTTCATTTAAAACATGCAATTATTGATCAACCAATGTTTCTTTTACTGTGAGATTAGAATCTGTCTGCTATTTGTTTCTAAACTTAGAATTAATTTATATTTACATTTTTTTTTCTTAATCTACTGAATGTGAGCAAGGAAAGATATCTTCTCAAGGTGAATGCATACCTTGGCTCTAGGGGTCAAACAACAAAAAATAAAGTCAAGAATCTTGGCGTGATTCTGGGGTCAAATCTAAGTTTCAGCAGTCATGACAAAGCAATAACTAAACAAAGCATTTCAAGAATTAGATGTTTTGTCTCCAGTGAGAACTTAGAGAAACTTGTTCATGCTTTTATCACCAGCAGGGAGGATTACTGTAACGGCCTCCTCACTGGCCATCTCAAAAATACAGTCAAACAGTTCCAGCTCATCCAGAATGCTGCTGCCAGGATTCTGACCAGAACCTAAAAATCAGAGCATATCACACCTGTCCTCAAGTCTTTATACTAGCTCCCATTACATTCCAAATAAGTTTTACAGTATTCTTACTTGTCTATAATCACTAAATGGCTGAGGACCTCAGTACATTACAGATATGCTCACTGAATGCAAACCTAATAGATCACACAGATCTTTAGGATCAAATAAATCAAAGGATCAAACCGCGAATCAACTCATCTTTCAAGAATATAGTATCCACAGTCCAGTGCACTGTTAAATGTACAGCAAAACAACGAGTATTTATTTATTCAGCTAGCTGGCAGGGTGAGCAGTTTCAAACCAATCAAAACACTTGGCCCAGAGCATCGACCCCCAATGTGTGATGGGACTCAACACAGGTCATTACCAGAAAGAAAAAAATAAGCCTCCGGATGGCCCACTCCCCACTGTGCCTGACAGCAATGCCCTTTCACTGAGCTAATCAAGAGAAAAGTTCATAGGCTGCCTGAGCCATAAGTACAGCATCAATGTCTACAATGACTAACGGATTCATTAAAGTGGGAACTGGACACAAAAGCACTCGTCCAGACACTAGAATATCATCCAAGAATGAAGTTAGTTAACAATTGCATCTGAAGAGAACAGAATTTATGCCTTGATTGGTTCAGTTTGACCTTCAACACGATCATAAGAAATATACAGATCTTCTCTTATTTTGCTTGTGGAAACACTAATTTGACATATACAACAGTAAAGGTTTCTAAGCTATTGTTAATCATATTATGCCAAGCAAACATTTTAACAACAGCATGTATCAATTCATATTCTAATTCAGTAATTGTGTCCTATTTACACGGGCCTGAATTTTATGAATGCTAAATTATACTGACAGGTGCAAAGAAAAGGTCTCCCTCTGAAGGATTTTTCTACCCATCCATCAGAATCTGTGATAATAGAAGTGTTGTCTTTTTCCATTAAGCTTAAGGAGTCTGAGGTTCCCAGCTAAATGATCATCAGCTGGAGAAGGTTTCAGAAATGAGATTGTTTTGCAGCTCCACCAGCTGAACCACATGAATACATTTATTACATTAATCACCTTGAAATGTGTGAAAACCAGTTTAACAGCCTTCAAGCTATACATTCGCTATACCAAAGGCAGTATAGAACATTTAAATTGACATTACAACATATTATTTAGTAGTTTTTTTTATAACCACCATATTTACGTTTTACGTAATAACATGCACAGCCTTAAATGCTGTGTTTAGCTTCTGGTACCCTATGCTTTCAGATATTTTTAGAGTTTAGTACAACACTGTTTATTTTAGTGATTGACGATGCAAACTATTTCTTACCATACTACTTTACATTAATATGCGCTCAATGGGCCAAAACCAAAACACACAATTTCTGGATTGCACTTGGCTGAAAACTAAAGCTGCTTGTAATAAATATTTAATGTTTCATAAAAATAAATAAATAAATAAATTTGAAAAATTTTTACATTTAACTCAGTAACTTAAATTATAGGTAACTGATTTTAAAAAACATAGGCCAATATCTGATGTTATGCTCAGAGCAACCATCTGCATGTTTCATTATAAAATGAAATCATGTTTTGGAGCCACAAAAGGGCAATATTTTACAAAGTTAGGTGTTCTAATAATTTTGTTCAACTGCTGTATTAATATTACATCAACATAACTTTATACAGGTCTGTGCAAGAGAATCAGCGCCTTTTCGGTAGACAATTTTCAGCAAGATTTTTCATTTGTAACACAAACTGCTTTACAGTTTACTGTTGCTTATATCCTTCTACTTATTTTATAGTCAATGATTTAAAAAAAGACTTCACTGTTGAAATATAAAGGCTGTAACCAAGCAAATGGTTTCAAGAATTTTGAACAAGGTTTATAAAGATCTCTAACCTTGACATTCTTAAAGAACCCAGTTTCAGGATTTATAAGCGATGCTTTTAAAAGGCTACAAATTAGTCAAAATATTGAACAAACATTTATTTCACAAAATTTGGCACACACACATGGCCTGCCCATTTGTAGCCATGGATAACCAAGACTTTAGACAAAAAAAAAGTGAATGCAGTTCACATTATGCAACTTTTTTTTTGTCAGTGTGACTAAAATTTAGTATGTACACTCTCAGAAATATAGGTATGCGAGTTGTCACTGGGGTGGTACCTTTTCAAAAGGTACAAATTTGTACCTACAAGGTCCATATTAGTACCTAAAAAGTACAAAAGTGTTTCTTATAAAATGTTAAGGTACTAAAATATACATTTGAGGTTCCAATATGGACCCGTTCAAGTACAAATGTGCACCTTTTGAAAAGGTACCACCCCAGTGACAGCTCGTGTACCCTTATTTCTGAGAGTGTAGGTACCAAATGGTACCAAAACATACAATGGTTTTCTTTTGATTCCCTTGCACAGTCTACCAGCGGCATAAAAAAAAGAAGTGCAACTTCAAAACCTCAACAGTAATTAGAGGGCCTTGAAGCGTGACACTCCAGACTCTTTCACAATCTAACGCCTCGTTGAAAATCCCAGCCATTAAATTGGATTTTACTTTGCATAAACTGATTAACATAAATAGCATGATCATTTCACATTCAGATTTATTTCAACATAAATTAAGCCTGCGGGTAATCTTTACCATCTCATCAGAAGGAGCTGCTGTATAAATTGTGTCATAAACGAAGCCATGATCTCACATACATCAGATTCCCTATTTATGCCTCCAGATATTAAGTAGACAAAGAAGACAGGTGACAACCTGGAAGAAATTATTCTTAATGCATTCATTACCACATTGCACCTTTTTATTCAGAATACGGATTTCTAAAGTTGCTGTTGACTTAAAATTCTCACCAGATATCAGTAACAACCAAAGTAATGCAATAAAACAAAATGAATAAATATAGAAATGAAGTTATGTGTAATAAAATAAAATGACACAGGGAAAAGTAGTGAATGCATGAAGGGAGGTGAAAAATGCATGGAAATCCCAGACCCAGACAGCAGCTGAAATCTCTTAGAGATTAGAAAGCAACCCTCATTAGACGCCAGTGTAAATGAATAGCTGATTCACTCCTAACATCTTCATTGCCAGGATATTTCAGCAAGACAATGATGCCCCAAACACAGCCAAGCAAAGCCTCAGTTGATTTCAGAAAAGAAAATAAAGCTGCTAGAATGGCTCAGCCAATCACCTTCAATAAAATAAAAAATAAGCACTAAAGATCAGAGTTCACAGACAAGACATAGAAGCCACAACATTTTTAGACTCCGTTGAAGTCTGAGGTGGGAGGAAAATCACATTTGGGCAATACATGCATTAGAGCTGTGAACCTACACTGGTCTCACGGTTCGGTTTGGTTACGATTATCATGACATCGATTCAGTTCAATTCGATATCTCGGTGCATCACGGTGCATTGACGATTCTTCCATACAGTTTTAGATTTTCTTCACAGCACAGCAATTTTTGTATTTAAATGTATAAATGTATTTATATTTCTATACTATTTGTAATACAATTTTGTCCTTTAAGACAAACTGTCAGATATATAAACTGTTCCTTTAAACAACATGAGCATTTATAGCAAATAATATAAACAAATATGAATATCCCGCTCGCTTTCTGATCCTTGTCTACCAAGTTCTCTTACACCCCTATGATTGGTCACACGCTCAACAGAAAAGGCTGCGATTGGCTCTTGCACGCTGCGCTCCTCACAGATGAGTGACACTGTGCCACAGGGAGAGAGAGAGAGAGAGAGAGAGAGAGAGAGAGAGAGAGAGAGAGACTTTACTTTCATTTTGAGAGAGTTTACTTTCATTCTCTCAATCTCAGTGAAATAGGGGCTTCTGCTGTAAGTGTCAGTGAAAGTCTGTCCAGCAAACACACACGCAGTGAAATTGTGCACAGTTTTGCGTTTTTAAGCAGTTAGAGCGTTGTAAATACTCACGCTCGCGGCTCGCCTCCCTCGCCATAGTAAGCTACGGCGACAGCGCATATGAGATAAATGACGTCAGTACATAATAACCGGTTATAATTATTACTGAACCAATACCAAACTGTCCACATCTGCATCGCGGTGCACCAAAAAAACAATTAATTTTGACACCCCTAACATGCATCTCCATTCTCCATACAAGAGGCATCTTGAAGCTGTAATTACTAAAAAGCCTTTGTAAGAATAAATTTTCTTAGAGTTCCTAAGCTGCTAGCCCTGGCACATTTTTGTAATCATCGAGCAATAACCAAATCCAATCAAATACAATTTTATGACCTAAATCTTCACATACAGTGTATAAAGATTTTTTTCAAGCGCCACTTTAAAAGGACACATCAGCAGTGTACGCATGTTCAACTGCTGTCTACAAAGACCATGAAAATGAGTTATTGGTGTAAACTTAGCGATCCTTGCTCTGTTTTCATTCTTGGCCTGTCAAGTGCAGTTGATGAATGGGAAAACCATCCAGTGAAAGTCACTAACCATGTGTGAGAACTGGCGTGGACATGAAAACGACACAGCCACTGGTGATAATCTTAATCAACACATTTACGGTGTGTCAAAACAATGATGCTTACACATTTTAGGGCCTACTCACACTATGCTATTCGAACCGTGCCCAGGCCCCTTTCCCAGATCGTTTAAGAAGTGTGAGCGCTCTGAATCGGGCTCAATTGGCCCTGGCCCGGTTGGAAGAGGTGGGCCTGAGCACGGTTCACTTGGGCTCATACGCGGTACGCTTACATTGTGAGTGCAAGTGTGCTGAACTGAAACTGAAAGTGAGACGTGACTTTTAGGAGCTGTTTCATATGGATTAATTAATCATTCGTACTGTTCAATGAACGAAACAGAGTCGTAGATTATTAAAGACGCAAATCCCTCACTGCACGTCAGCTGCGCCTTCAGCAAACTTCCTAATTCCTGCAGCACAAGGACTTTATGATTGTTTATGAGCGTCAAAAGTGGCTGCTCTGTTCGGCGA
The DNA here is from genome assembly GCA_903798205.1 of Danio tinwini. Classification (NCBI taxonomy): domain Eukaryota; kingdom Metazoa; phylum Chordata; class Actinopteri; order Cypriniformes; family Danionidae; genus Danio; species Danio tinwini. The sequence goes on from CAIGQZ010007154.1 coordinate 7,013,750, forward strand.
AATATTTGGCTGCATGTCATCGCATATTAAACGACTTAAACAATATAAAAAAAGAAATTTCCATTGTGCTGAGTGAGAGCGCTTACTGAGCAGCGCGTCATCGATGACGTAAGCGCGCCCAGGCCTGAATGTAATGTGAGTGCGGGCTGTCGGGGGAGACGGGAGGAGGGACAAGCATGCTTTGGCCCGGTTCAAGGCAACTGTACATAGTGTGAGTACGGCCTTAGTTTATTCTCTGTGGTCAACAACTACTTAGAGTTCAGAGTCAGGTAAGATTGATGTGCACAGGGGAATGTTTTCAATGTAAATGTGTGTGTTTTTCCCAGTTCTCAAACAGAATGTTAATCTGATTTGTACACAAACATGAAACTATCAAGTATCCACATCCATCTGTGCAGCCGAAAGGTGTGAGAATATGGGTGTTTAAGCTTCTGTGCTTGTTTACTTACAGGATTCAAACAGAAGGAGGCTATTAGTCAAACATGAACAAGCTCAACAATACAACTCTAAATGTAGTTCGGCAGCACTTAATATTGTTTTAACCTAAAACTCTGGCATAATGTAGACATTTCAGCATCTAGAAGAATATACTGTGCTATTTTGCCATTCCACACCAAAATTTTGTTAAACACTAATACACAGAAAAATTCGTTATTCATTGGATTTTCATATTTTTTAAGGTAACTGTTTGCAAACAATTTATATGGACTGAATTTAAATGATTTTAGTAGATTTAGTAATGATCAACATAGTTTGTTTAAATTCAGCCCATATAAATTGTTTGCAACCAGTTACCTTAAATAAATATAGTAAATCTAATGAATATTTTTTTTCAGTGTACATGATCAAAATAAGTGTCTTAGAGCAAAGTGTTTCAAAGGTTTTCCCACTGCGCTGAAGCCTGGGCTAAATTACTGCATTTTAAATGATTGTCCGCACTACTGGTTTGAAAAACATCCAATTTAAAAGAACAGAAACAATTCATTTTAGATAACAAGATGGCACTATCTGCAGTGAATACTGAAACAAAGGCATGTTTCCCTGTGCTTAAAATAATGTTATGTGTGGTATTTTAAGGTGACATAAGTTTCTAGTAAGTCTGTGGCAAATGTTGTAGTATTTGTATTCAGTTCACTGCAGTAATATTTCATAACATCCATACTATTGCTGAGGAAAGATTCATCTCAAGTTTTTGAGTTAGTCTTTTTCATAGACTGCTAAAAGCAATTAGGTAAGTTTAATATTTAATATATTTTTTTTAATATTTTTTTATATTTCATATTTGGTAGACAACAAACAGTGCACTGTAAAAAGCATCTATTTTTCTATATTTTTCATCTCATCTAAATTTTTATTTTACAAAATTTTTAATTATCTAATAATAACTTATAAATTAATTTATAATTTTTTTCTAGTTGCATTTTTGATCACTGCTCTGACATCTTTTGCTGAATATTTCACAATTTGACTTTTGGTTTCATTCTTTGTATTTTTTAACAGTACATTATTTATTTATTTGATTCATTATAGGGTTTTTGTTAGCAATTTTAAGGGGTTTTGAGATAGGACAGTGAAGAGTGGAGGCAGGAATGCGTGGGGTGCAGAAAGAGAAGGATCAGCAAAAGACCTTGAGCTGGAATTAAAACTTGGGTCATCCATATCGCTTAACTACTAGACTATTGGCACTGACATTATCTGATTTTTGTTTTGTAAGTTTTGTAATTTAGATTACCAAGAAAATATAATTTTCCATAATTGTTTCAAACTTCTAAAAATGTCAATAATGCATTTTCAACATGTACAATTAGAACAAATTAGACCAGGATGTTTTTTTGTTCCTTTCAGAAATCATGAAAGAAACAATTGTGATAAAAATTTCATAAATACAGCATCGGTAGTGGGTGAAAAAATAAACTGTAAATTTAATAAAAATTTATTTCAAGATATTATATTTGATTTAATGTCTGAGCAAAGCCAATATGTTGTATTGTAGGGTAGAAAGTAAACATATCCCTACATGTAGCAATTTCACTCAATTATACTTGGGATTCAGAGAAAACAGTGCAGAAACTCAAAACATAGAAACGGTGCAAAGTGTTATATGGTGAGACATGTTCACATATAAAAATCCATACTGTATCCTTCATTGAATTGTTTCCCATTCTCTCCACTGGTTTAAAGTTGTGTTTGTGTTGACGTATACAAACTCTTTGCGCAGTGCAGAGTCAGTCGGTCAGCTTATTGTTTTTGCATCATTACATTCTGCCTGTGGACAGCATCAATTCCAGCCTTGCTAGAACCACTCTACAACGCAGAATCACAATCAATATGAATTTGCACACATACAAGCACAAGCATGAATGCTGGAACATATATATCCTGGTTAACATTGCAGAAAACTGAAGCAGGAATTTTCTAAACTCTGGAAAATAATAAAACAAATTCATTGTCAATATTGAAATATTGTCAAAATGCATTAAATGAAGGCTAAAGCACTTGCTGATTAAGTGCATCTATGAACTATGTCTCAAAAAACCCATATTACCTCAAAATACAATATGATACCCTGTTAACGTGTTAACATTAATAACTCTGTATGTATGTAGACCTGCATCTTAAAAGATTTAGAGTCCCCAGTCTATTTGGGTTAGAATTATTATAACATGGATTAAGCAATGCCAAGAGTTGTAATCTAGAGGAATTTGAATAATTACACACGGTATGCAAACTCAGGGATAAAGGAAGCCGTGCAATTGGCTGTGCCTCTGAGGGGTTTTCTTCTGTGCCACCAGCTCAAACAATGTGTGCTCAGCCATAATAATGATGGTGCTGGAGAGCTTTCAAATTCAGAAATGACTGATAACAGAAAATGGCGAATGCTTCACAGGCAAGGCCAACTGAGAAAAGAAAAGCAGGAACAAAATGAAGGCAAATAGTGGCAATTAAAAGTAAAATAAAAGAGAAAACTGAAGCAATCTTTCTTGATTAGTGAATGAAGCAACTGTAGACTTTGTTCTACAAGATGTTGAGCAAAAGCTTATATAGATTTTTATTTATTTTTTCCAAGGATGTCTCAATATTTCTAAGAAGTCTTCGAATGGGATTACTAAATTTGCAGAGGGAAGCTGGAGGATGAATTAGTTAGGTTCAGGAAACACACAAGACTTTATCTACTTATTAACAGATTATCTTTCTACAGAAGTCTAAAAGCAGCATAAAGACAAATCCTCGTAATACTAGGTAACAAAGTACTTAACAGCAAACACAAACAAATCCTCTGTAAAGCTGTAACTTTATGGCTGAAAGTGCATTCACAACAATCTACAGGTAGAATCTGAGTTTACTATTGCATAATAAAGTCTAGGGTTTCACCGTTTAATGGTACTTCGGTAGCACCACGTTTCTATGGCACCAAAATACTGGCAGTGTCACTATAGTTTGTAAATTGTAGTATCGTCATTAACGGTTGTACAATAGTTCAGGTGAGTTAATGATTAAGGAGTCATTAAAAAATAAAATAAATATTAAAAAATAAAAATAAAATATATAAAGTTAGTAGCTTATGAATGCCGTTGACAATAATGGAAAGATGGAGCAGACTGATCAGCATGACGGCAAATCTATGCCAAAAAGAACTGAGCGCACCGATGATGTTTACGCACATGGTGAACTGCAAGAGAATATTTGCGCACATAACTGAACCTAGATGCGATGAAACGGGAACCCACTAGCTTGTTGTAAACCATCACTGTGCACATCTCCTGTGGGCCCGTGGGGTTATTTCTTACAGCACACATTTTCGGTTTTCTTTCTCTCAAGGCTGACTCTTCTCTTTCCACGCGTGAACACTTTTTATTTCTATGCAATCGAGGTAAGTCACGCTGCAGCCGATGGTCAGTGAGACTAGTCGAGCACAGGTGAGGCGGAGTTGAAAACAGAACCAGTTTTGTCAATTCAGACGGGTCGTAGTTTTCTGTAGTCATGACAGATCATATGGTCTGGTCAATGATTTATTTAATTAATTATTTATTATTATTGCAGTAACAACAAAACAGTCACAGTATATACAAATAAAACATACAATACAAAGAGCAATGGAAACTTATATCCAAAATATCTGTACAAATGGGAATTATGAATGAAATCAATGTATTATAACATAAAATACAGTATTTGTGACAATTTGCTTTATTTCGTAGATTTGAGTAATGAATTATTACAGTATCGTGATACTACTTGGTATTGTGATACTTCAGCTGGTATACGTAGTATCGTGGCCTAAAATTATGGTTACATGACAACCTTAATAAAAACAAATATCAAAATTTGTGAATCTCTGAAGTAGGGCTGCACAATAGGGCTGCGCGATTAATTGAAATCTAATTGCAATCGCGATTTGAAATGTTTTGGTTAGAGGCTGCGATATGCTAAAAGTATTGCTAGAAGCAAGCAACAGCAAAGTACAATTTTAGAGTTGTTCCAGCCATGTTACTGTAGTTTGTGAAGTGTTCTGTATTTTTATAATTATTATTTATTTGTTTGTTTTTATAACAAGTTACACTATATCTCCCTAACTTGAGTTCAACATGTTTACAGAAAGGTAAGGTCATTTTTTGTGTTTACTGTTTGCTCTAGAGAAAAATTAGTGTTTTTTATTTCTGAATATTTAAAAACAAATTTGAATAAACATTTAGCTTAAGTTAATATCTTTTGAGTTCCTTTTTTAACTAACACTCATTGCATTTTAGCAGTAAGAAGCTATGATACAGATTATTGAGCTGAATTAAATCTCAAATCAAACTGTGTGGGACTGTGGGGGAATCTGGAGCACCCGGAGGAAACCCACGCGAACACGGGGAGAACATGCAAACTCCACACAGAAATGCCAATTGACCTAGCCGAAGATCAAACCAGCGACCTGCTGTGAGGCAACAGCACTACCTACTGTGCCACCGCGTCGCTCAAAATTCACAATATGTCAAAAAATTCAAATATAAATAAATCACAATTAGATATTTTCCCTAAATCGCACAGCCCTATACTGCACAATATTGGAAAAATGTTACACTGCGATACTTTTTTTTCTGCAATATATATTGCAATATAAATACAATTTCACCAGATTACCAAAATAGCTCTATTTGCAAAGTCATTACTTTAGATTGATTGGGATGATTTTGTAGGAGAATTAAATATAAATATCTTTTTATGTAATTTATTATATACATATAAAAAACTATGGTCATAAATAAACACAAGGGAGCAAATATTAAAGTAAAATAAATCATGTTTTATGATTTTCTGGAGAAAGTCTATCAGTGCTCAGGTACAGAAATTGAATAATCAAACCATAGTCTCAAATCAAATCATAACCTTCAATATATAAGTAATTTAATATAAATATTAAACTTCTTTATGCACAACTAAAATGCTTTGAACTCTCTTAAAAAGCTCACATAGTCACAGGCCTTAAAAAACACATGCAGATGATAAACTTTCACTCTATTATGGTTCAATTCTGCAGTGTCTAAATCAGGGGTGTCCAAACTTTCCTGGAGAGTTTAGCGCCAACCCTAATCAAACGCACCTGTCTAATTATTAAAACCAGCTAATTAAGCTCTTACTAGATATACTAGAAATTTCCTGGCAGGTGTGTTGAAGCAAGTTGGAGCTAAACTATCCAGGACACCGGCCCTCCAGGACCAAGTTTGGACACCCCTGGTCTAAACCATAGGTGCCCAACCCTGTTCCTGGAGATCTACCTTCCTGCAGAGTTCAGCTACAACCTAGATCAAACACACCTGATTTTAATTACCAAGTGCTTCTTCAAGTTGGTATAATTGAGTTTGATTAGGGTTGGAGCTAAATTCTGCAGGAAGGTAGATCTCCAGGAATAGGATTGAGTACCCCTGGTCTAAACAAATCTTGTGTGTTTTGACCTGTGGTTTCTGATCATATAATCCCAACTCAACATTGCATATCTTGCGATGTGACTATTGTGGACGCACACATTGTGATATTGATGCTCAAACGATATAATGTGCAGCCCTTATCTGAAGTAAATCTTACCGAATGTGCACATGAATCTAACATCTTATTCTTTTTATAGAGTGCTGTATTTAGGCACAGTTATATACCATTTTGATGAACATATGCAACACACTCCTCCTTTTCTATAGTAAACTTACAATGCAAGCTCAAATACAAGTTTACATCTGCAATGTCAATTTATGCAAGAGAATGCCAGCACATACTGTTCATAATTTTTATGGACAGAATTTCAAGGCGCAGCCTTGGACTGGAGGGGGTCCGGTTCGGTGACCACAGGATTTTATCTCTGTTATTCGCAGACAATGTTGTTCTGTTGGCTTCATGGAACATGGACCTTAAGCATGCACTGGGGCGGTTTGCTGCCGAGTGTGACGCAGCTGGGATAAGAATCAGCACCTCCAAGTCCGAGGCCATGGTGCTCCACCGGAAAAAGGTGGTTTGCAATCTCCAGGTTGGAGGAAAGTCCTTACCCCAGGTGGAGGAGTTTAAGTATCTCGGGGTTTAGTTCACGAGTGAGGGAAAGATGGAACGTGAGATTGACAGGTGGATTGGTGCAGCGGCAGCAGTAATGCGGTCGATGTACCCGTCCATTGTGGTAAAGAAGGAGCTGAGTCGAAAGGCAAAGCTTTCGATTTACCGGTCAATCTACGTTCCTACTCTCACCTATGGTCATGAGCTTTGGGTCATGACTGAAAGGACAAGATCTCGAATACAAGCGGTCGAAATGAGTTTCGGAATGCAGGGGGCACTCTTATGGATAGAATGCGTCCCACCAGGAGGCCTCAGGGAAGACCCAGGACACGCTGGAGGGACTATGTCTCTTGGCTGGCCAGGGAATGCCTCGGGATCCCCCCGGAGGAGCTGGAGGAAGTGTCTGGGGAGAGGGAAGTCTGGGATTCTCTCTTAAGACTGCTACCCCCGCAAACCGGCCCCGGAAAAGCAGCAAAAAATGAATGAATGCATTTTATTGTATGATATGGCAGCGGCCATATATTTTACATTTTTGCCTGTATGTTGCTTCTTACTCACATGTAAATAGCCATTGCACTACAGTTTGAGCTAATCTTTAATTCTTTTCAGATAAAAAGAAATCTTGGATGGCCTAAAAACAGGTAAACTAACAATAACTTATCTTTTTTTATGAACTGCTATGACCTTTAAGGTATTGTACATGTGCTAAGTAGGTGAAAAGTATTAATGAACAACAGACACTCCCAATAGTCAGTTCTTTATTAAAGGTTCTTTAAGACACGGAAAATCTGCTTCTACTCACTTAACTGCACTTTGTCCTTTACACAACAAAAATATTGAACCACTCCTCTCTCTAGTGACTGGTAGAACGATCAGAATGCTTTCCACTGCATTAAAACTGCTGGTTTTATGACATGTTTCAGGGCATACACAGGCTTCTGCTTGTAGAATTGTTCCTCCCTCATGATACAGTACTATTCTCCACAAATTAAGCCAGTCAGTGTCATCTCAAAACCAGACAATGCATGGTTTAATACACTCAATAAACTGCTACAAATTATTAAATAAACTTCCAGTGATCAACAAAGAGTTCTCAGTTGAGTTTTCCTGTTTATTGAGCACATTCAACATCTTTAACATCTGCACAGAACAGAGAGGGGTTCTGTCATGCATTTTGAACCATTCAGGGGTACTAAGGCACTGCCATAAAATGTCAAGGCTCATAAATGGCTCATTCATTTCCTGTCATTTATGATTGCAGAGTGCCTGGCAAAGCCACTGTTTTCATGCCTAATTTGCACATCTGATCAAGAGGAAATAACAAAACGTCTAAATCAAGCAGAAGCTAAAAAATAAAAATCATCTGCTCCCCATGTCAGTTCTTATGTACTTCTCTTAAGAGACACTCTGTCTACCAGTGCTGTAAAGAAGACAAAATTTCATTAATATATTTTCAATGGATAGCTGCAAAGAAGCTGCATGGAGTTTTGGTCATATGAATATGTAAAATTGTACAATCTAATTTGAGCTTCATGTGCATTCATATCAGTGCTGTTGATGCATGTAATTCATTCAAAATTATTAAAGTGTTAAAAAAAATTTACAAACACATTACTGATGCATGCAACATTGTACAATTACCATAATTTAAGATCTTAGAGATGGTAAAATCTAATGCAGTGACACTCAGGAGTCATACATTAAGCATGCATGTCAATTACAAAATGAAGCACATTGCAAGTGATGTTTTGTGTTTAATTGCTCAAAATTAATTTTATCAGCTAATAAGAACAGCATATTAAAGGCCTCAGAGCTTATATTCTAAAGACCACAAAATTCCATTTTTATTAAAATGGAGTTTAATTGAATAGAGCAGTGGCTTACGAACAGCCCTGAAATAAAAGCTGGGTGCAGCAGAGAGACGAACTGAAACACCCCTGCTGTGTGACTAACTGCATGCAGCGCAAGGACAATGATCTTACTTTCTTATGAGAGTCAGCACCTTCTCTGCATTACCCAGCCTCTCTGTGCCTTAATGAGGACAGCAAATTATAAGTACCTCTAAAAGCACTGCTAACAGTGTTGTTGGCCATGTCATACAAGTATTTTTATATATACAAAAAAAGGGGTCAGACCCCCTTAAATTTTTCACTCTTTGTTTTATTGCAACCATTTGCTACAATCATTTAAGTTCGTTTTTCCACAATAATGTACACACAGCATTCATACTGACAGAAAAACACAGAATTGTTAAGTAGAAGTATTCAGACCCTTTGCTGTGACACTCATACATTTTACTCAGGTGCTGTCTATTTCTTCTGATCATCCTTGAGATGGTTCTACACCTTCCACACACCTGTCTATATAACACCTTAAAGCTCGCAATGCATGTCAAAGCAAATGAGAATCATGAGGTCAAAGGAACTGCCTGAAGAGCTCAGACTTTTCTGGCTTTTTGCACCAGACGAAACACGACAGAAATTTAAATACAGCCATTCGGAAGCACAGAATATGCACTCACTCATGAAACAGTAAGGTTTAGAATCTATTTAATACATGTTTACCCTCTTTAACATTATTACTTGTAAATGCTGAATCACTCATATGTGTTTAGTTCTAAAGTTCAATCTAAAACGGTTTATTGTATTTTCAAGATCTGAGGTGAACTATCTGCTGCTGTTTCAGTATATGGCAATAAATGTCATGTAAAATGGCATTCAAACTTACATTGTTAGCATTTAGCACTGAATAAAGCACACAAGGTTTACCTGAGGTGATCACTGTCATATGTACCACATGTTTAGCTATGAGAAATAGAAGCCGTTTCTAATATATTAATTCGAGTGTTGGTTAGGACAAAAACTCCTTTTAATATGGAAAATATTCCCTCTATCTCGTGTTGTTGCTTTTATTTAGAACACAATTTAAATCACTTGCTCCTACTCAAACTGGCAACCCGCGCTTTCGTTTATTTTGATCAAGGAGTGCAATACCTAGTTCAACCACTGGGTGTCAAACTTACATACTGCACCTTTAATATTGGCTGCCACAGAGTCATGTTAAAGTCATCTCTTATCACTTTGTCTAAGTGAACTCTTATTATTTGATCAAACACTACAAACAATGCCCAAAATACATACATCAAAGTTCAAAGTAAACATCAAAGTTTGACATTGAAATTCTGAGACTTTCTTTTAATCATTTAAATAAATAGAATGAAAAAAGGTAGGTGGCTTTTTTCTTGAGTTATAAAAAAACATAAAAGATCTTTAGGTAAAATCTTTGGTCCTTGGTTGATTCATTAACTGCAAGTCATACCAGTACTTTTAGACTAAATAAACAGTGGCAAAACAAAATGGATACCCCCGGCTCCCTTGAGGCAACACAACCAGTCTGTGCAAGAAACTGAACATTTGAACAACACCATCTCCTCTTCAGGAGTGCAGGCTTCTTGTGACATAATGATGGGCGCAATCTCACACATGATCTGACACCATTTGGTTACCATTTAGGATAAGGACAAGTGCAAGTTTGATTAGCAACCACACGTGCCCTCCAACTCCAAAAAAAAAAAAAAAAAAAAAACATCAGCCTAAACACATCTTTATGGACACAGACACATGATCCCTTAAATAATGCTTAGTTTCTTGAACAGACTGACCTTTTTACTTAATAAAACTTCAATATATCATCAGGAATAGGGCAGGAGATTAAATGAAACAAAAATGTAATCACAATTAAGCTGTTGTCATGTACATCTTGTTAGGGAAACAGTTCTGTCATCAGTAATAAATCTCATCCACAGAGGGTGTTCTCACGCAGAAACTTCAAATACACATGAAGAAGAAACTCAGGAAGTCTCCAGAGGGTGCTGAATAAACAGAAGATGTAAATGCTTTCACTGATTCAATGACTAAGTTTACATGGACACAGTAATCGAATTATTTGCCTTCTGGATAAGACAATAATATGATTAAGGTGTTTCTATGAGTTCTTTTTTGAATGCATCTTTCCTGATCCTATTGTACATGTTTTAGCACATAATTCGGTTAACATCATTCCATCACCACGCTATTTCCTCTGAAGTTTCATGTAATTTTGGGTGTTTTGTTTTTAATTAACTTTAACTGCAGTTTGGCACTTTCACTTTCTCTCAGAAGCATTTCATGCATGTCCCCCGTGACAAACGAGATATTGGATGCGAGTATGAACTGCTGGAAGAGTGTTGTTTTAATGGCATTCGATACCGTACACCGTATGAGGAAAAAGCCTCTGTATTTCGTGATGCAGATGTCTGTGGCCCTTCACTGACTCAATAGGTGCAGAGAATAGTGTCAAACAGCTGCATGTGTATAGACTATACAGTTGCAAAATGCAGTGACAATCCTACACAACGGTAATAGTTTGATTAAGGTGTTTACATGTCTGTACTGCACTTCAATAATGTGACTAAAATCTGCATACTCCACATGTCTTAATTCGATTTCTGTTTAGTTCGATTATGACTTTAATCAGATTAAATTAATCAAAAATCACTGTTTACATGGTAGACTCTTAATCAGATTATTATCTTATACATTATAATCATATTAAAATCAGATTATTGGTGTCCATGCAAACATACTCATTGTGACTCATAAGCACATGGCTATAAAAGACACTCAACACTCAACTGCAGTTATGAAGTGAGTTTGGAGAAAAAACATTATTATATGTGGAATTCACATGCTTTAAGAAGCAGCAGCATTTACCACACATAGCCATAGTTCATTGAAAAACTATGCAAACAGTTGTCATCATCACAGAATGATTACCTTGATTACATTCAATTAAATCGACTTTGATTTTGAACATGATTTTGCATTGCTTGCTGTTAAAAGCACATTCTCGGAATTTACTAGAAATGGCTTTACTTAAAAATTGTGCATGAAAATCACCTTCTTTTTTACTTTTATAAAGACTAAAAGCATATAACTTGTATTTGATGCTTAATCAAGATTTCAGCTCAAAGTCTTCTTTTATATTCTGCTAAAAAAACTCATTTTAATTGTTGGATGAACTTTTTAATTGGATTTCACATCACACAAATCCACTTGACCAAATGACCATGACCTGTTAAATAACAGTTCTGCATAATGAAGTAACTAGTGACAACAACATCTCGTCTTAATGCTTCACTGTCTATTGCAGCTCTCAATGAAACCCTTCAATGACTCATTAAGCACACAGAAGCAATTTCCTGGTTATAGAGTCACAGTATCATAAAGGCTTGGAGTTAAACAATAATCTAAATGCTCTCTAATGAACTAAGAAAAAAGCACTGAAAGCTAAGTCACCTGAGGCCACTCATACTTCAAATGATGACAGACAACTTTACAACACCACAAATTAATTAGTGAGCATATCTGGCACCACCCTCTATTGTTGCAGATGCAACACCAGGCAGACAGAAAGCTCATGACAGCCATGTAAACAGGCTCACGGCACAGCACTGGCTTATTTTAGCCCTGGTTTCAGTGTAAGTGTTAAGCATAAAGCTTACATGCCAAAAGGGAATTAGTCTACAGTAACATCAACAGCATGTTGCGACCAATTTTCCATTATCTAACCGAGTCCGGTTATGTCAGTTCATCTCTCAACTGATCAAAATATTTCTGCAAGTAAATGCAAGGATGAAAAGCTGATTTGGGTTGGGAGTTGCTTATGTAATAGCTTTTTTTTTTGCACAGGCCTGACCATCTGTGCTGGTCAAAAAAAACTTTTACAATGAAGTAGTTCAACGACTACCGGAGAGAGGATCTCCTAAAGGAAAGCTTAATCCCACAGATGTTTAGCTCACCACCAAAAGGTTATAAGAAGGGAAAAAACAACCCATGAAGAAACAGGAGCCAAAGCTCTTATGACGAGCATTCCAATTCTGAAAAATAGCAAAGTAGAACTGGATGAAATGCTTTACTGCACATGGAGAGCATTTAAAAACAAAGAATCATAACCATGTGAGTTTCATGGCAATACTTTGAGCATTAAAAGGATTGTCACCACTCCACTTGTTCCAACCCTGTTTCAGTTTTTTTCCTCTTTTGAACACAATAAAAGATTTTCTGAAAAATATAAACAAGAATCAAACAAAAAATAGCTACAGGTGAATTAATATGCAAGTGCTCCTTGGATAAGGAATTCATAAAGCTACTCAAAAAATCATCAGCCCAAGGCATTTGAAAAGTAGGTGAAAAATATTCTGAAAAATGCTGGGCTAAAAAAAAAATAAAAAATAAAAACAAAACACTGACTACTATGGATGTCAATGGCTGCGTTTTTCCAGCATTCATCAGAAGATTTTTATTTTGTGTGAAACAGAAGAAAGAAATACATATACATGAACGTTTATTTTATAATAAATATTCTTGGGTGAACTTTCTTTTAAATGCACACTTTATAACCACAGTTCACACATAATCTCTGTTGAAGATCTACATTTAAACTCAATTCCTGGAGGGCCGCAGCTCTGCACAGTTTTGCTCCAACCCTAATCAAACACAGCTGATCTAAATAATCGAGGTGTTCAAAAGAGTCATGAACACCTTCATTAGTTGGATCAGCTGTGTTTGATTAGGGTTGGAACAAAACTGTGCAGTGCATCGGCCCTCCAGGAATTGAGTTTGAGACCTATGATCTACGTAAACCTAAAGCCTGGGCCCTTTTGTTGAATGTGTTAAAGGAGACTTTCTTTTGGCATCATGATGGACCACCGACAGACGCTTAATTGTGGCTGTGAAAAATTCCCTGTAGATTTCAGGCACTGTCCTGCAGTAACACATCTATAATGACAGTCGCACCAAGAAAGTTTTTTTTGCATCATTACCTTATAGCAAACTAATGGTAAGGGTGTGGTAAGAATAGTGTGACTAAAACTGTCAAACTGACAACAACTAAAAGAACTGTCACTCCAAACGTGGGAGCAAAAGGTCAGACTTTGATTGAAAATTGCCAAAACAAACAGACATTTTGTTAGAAAAACTCCTATGCTTTACATGTTTGTTTATATAACTGCTATTTTCATTTATATCTACTCTGCACAAGAAGTTTGGCCAGAGGTGAAATGCCCAACTGAGCCTCGTTTCTATCTAGGTTTTTTTCCTTCACTTTTGTCAATTGGTAAAGTTTTGTTCCTCTCCACTGGCTTGCTTGGTTTGGGACTTGTGGTGATGCGCATCGCTGGATTTGCTCTTCAATGTTTGGACTTTCAGCAGTGCAAATTAAACCACACTGAACTGAACTAAATTGAACTTTAACTTTGAAAACTGGACTGTTTCAATTGTAATCTACTAGAATTTCTATGTTTAGCTGCTTTGACACAATCTACATTGTAAAAGTGCTACAGAAATAAAGATGAATTTAATTTAATTGAACAAACAACATTTTTTGTAAATTAGCTAGCATGGATAAATTGTTCATCTCAAGAATAACAATGTGCGATAGCAAAATGAACACTTTACATTTTGATTTTACATGGATTTTAACGTGTCTCGGATGGATGACGTCAAATGTCAGATGAGTTTGCATGCATGTCTATATTTGGCGCATCTTGATTGTTGTTCGGTCTGACATAATGGCAACAGAGATCTTACAGTCTGACATGGGAATTGTGTTTGTGCAGTCCGACGATCTACAATCACATAAAATTATTAAAAAGTACACAGTGTGAGCCTGGCTTTCGAATGTGCTCTGTTGTCTGCGTCAATAGTCTAGTGGTTAGTGCATCGACACAGCACTGAGGTGCTCACAGTGATTAGAGTTCAATTACCAGCTCGAGGTCCATTGCCGATCCTTCCCTTCTCTCTCTGCTCCCTATTTATTCCTGTCTCCTCTCTACATTATTCTAGAAAATAAAGGTTAAACCCCCCTAAAAATAACTATAAAAATATTATATATACACACTCGCTGGCCACTTTATTAGGTATATATTTCTAGTAGCAGGTTGGACCCACTTTTGCCTTCAGAACTGCCTTAATACTTTGCAGCATAGACTCAACAAGGTACTGGAAATATTCCTCAGAGATTTTGGTCCATATTGACATGACAGCATTATGCAGTTGCTGCAGATTTGTTGGCTGCACATCTATGATGCAAATCGCCCGTTCCACCACATTAGGTGTACCTAATAAAGTGGCCAGTGAATGTATAAACATCGCAAAAGCATCAAAAAGACAATTTCTGCATTTTGGGTCCCTCTGCCAACTGGGTCAGGTTAGAAAGACTGATGACTCGCCTGAAGTATGGCACTCCCTTGATGATCTCATCAGGTAAAACACTGAACAATGAATCACAATAGTGCTATAGTGAAGTTGACTTCCTCTTAGCTACTACAATGAGAATGGTATGACAACACATGCCAATTATCAGCATAAACAAGAGCCTGGCCTATTGCTCAGATTAAAAACAATACTTGACAAAAACTGCTGCTCAAAACAAACAATAATTAAATGAGCTAGTCATATTTTAAGGACATTTGCATATATGTATATTTTGGAGAAAAAAATGCATAGATCATATTTTAGTCACAGTCTGCACTTCTCGAACAATCTTGGAATCACATAGTGCATCACTGTTTTATAAAGCCTCATAGGATGAATCACATATAATAATAATATTATTATATGATATGGTCATTATTGCTCAGTATATTACACAAACAACCACCTTGAACAAACATCTGAAAGTGCTTTTTGTATCTATTTTTAAGTTAAGTTAAATGGGATTTCTTCAGGCGTTATTTTCAAACTTGTGTTGTAAATCAGTTGCTTGCTACAGGGTGGTGATTATCCAGAAACAAAAGCATTTTAACAAATCTCACACTTCTTTGGGTCAAAGTTTAAACATGTTTTTTCAAGCACTAAAACCATACAATGTAAAGAATGCACATTCTAAAGTTATAGGCTATTTGTCATTTTATAAAATTATTCATTAATATTGTACAAGTTAAATTAAATGGGATTTATGTACAAATCCATTTTAACCAATCATATTAACCACTACCAATGTTTTATAAAGAATACTTTTCAAATTAATGTCAACTGTGTACATATGAATTATGAACACAACATATGAACACAACATGTGTGATGCAAATTAAAACACACTATGTGCATAAGCAATAAGTGTACTCCATTCCTTATATTTCCGTCCAGTGTCCCCCTGTCCTCTCCCAATGAATGATAACACAAGACTCAATAACAAAAAAACATGGAGCCAATAAAACTCTTGCAAAGCAAACATAACGTGGGTAATAAACTTGAGCAAGTCCTAAAAACCTACTCAGACAAGTGCACAAAACTAATAATGCACAATGTCTACTCTGATGTCCTGGAGTGTGTATTGTTTTTAATTTTAGCCCATTATAATTTAATTAATTTTACATAATCATTTAAGCAAAATAAATAAGTCATGGATTTCACACACAAGCAAAATAGCATATGATCTGGCTCTTTATGCAATCACACATCACTTGATTCTTTTATTTTTGCAAGGGAAGCTTCCTGTTAATATGCATGATCTATAAGCCCTGATGCTTCATGGATGCACTGAAATCGAGCACTGCGCTCATTCTGCAGGGCAGCTGCGTCACATGCACCAAAGACTGCATGTGTATTGTTGTTTACTTAGCATTCTTGAAATAAATACACAATGTATGAGTCAAAACGCTATCACTCACCTCATCTTTTCCTTCAGTGCTGCTGTCCTGCTGCTCAGATGTGCAGAGTTTCCTTTTGTTTTTGCTCTCGGTTTTCTTCATTCTGATGGATGGCGGTTGAGCGCTACTCTAGTGTTAATATTACGTGGAATTCAGTGGTCGGTGCATTCAGATACTGTAACAAATCTCGCCCTGATACATGGTGAGCAAACGTCTCCTCAACTTTGGTCCACAAATACAGAATCAACGATGAGCGCAGGTTCGCTTTTGTGTTGCTCTCTCGACCTTAAGTTACAACCCCATCTGCCATGACAGCCCATCCGTTTTTCTTCTCTTTTTTCCGTCAAATGCTGCTTTGTTGTCAGTTTTATGTAAACTATGCGGTTTTAGCGCCGAAAATCAGCCGGCGGAACACGCTAGCTCGCTAGCAGTTTGTTGATAAAGTTTGACAACATCCGCAAAATAAACGCCTTTTGGGTTTACCAAAAATTAAGTGAGTGTTTAAAAGCAATGTGTAAAAAATAAACTCGTCGGGCTCGAATCTGTCACTGTAAGATTGTAACGACAGGTTATTATTATGCTGAATAATACCGCGTTTCCAGCGTGTTTGCTGCAGTTTAAAGTCTTCCAGCGGATTGTCTCTTCTTGGTGAACCAATATTTTAGCATTTCAGTTACCACAAAACAAAGACCTAACGTATAAAAACTGAAAAATTCCTCATCCAGTAAACTGCCACACTGGAGAGATACTTCGCCGCGGAGCCACAACAGCGTTTAACTGTTCATCATGTCTCGTGAGTCTCAAGCTCGAGCGCGAGCTCTGTTTTGACACGGATCATTATATCTAGCGGGCGCGAAGCTCCGCGTTTCTCCTTCAGTCTTGCTTTTCTTCAAACGTCACCCCGGCCGGGTGCGGGGGAAACGGCTCGGTGCTGAAAACAGTCGCTAATCAGAGCCGGTATTCTGTCATGCCGTCGCTTTTCTTCGAGGAGGAAATCTAGTAGCTTCCTGAAGCTCGCATCAAGTGAAAGACCGCCGGTGAGCGCCAAATGCTGATCTAAGTTCAGCCTGTGTGAGCAGAGACTCAGAGAGGAGTCTTGCATATGCACTCGAGAGCTGATCTAAGTTCAGTGTGTAGGAGCAGATTCTAACTAAGTGGGGGAGTCTTGCATTGTATATACACAGGAGGGCTGATCTGGGAACGTTGTTTCCTCTATTGACTAGAAGGAGCAAGTGAAAAGATCGCTTTTCGGCGAAATCCAACTTTAGTTTGTTTTTGCTGCCATCTGCTGAGACTGAAGTAACCATTTCTGCTTAAAACCACCCATATATAATATACAAGCTCTCCATAATGAGAAAATAGAGGCTCAGCGTATTATAATAAAACTTTCAAACAGACATTATGAAATGAAGAAAAATATGAAATAAATTCTACAAAAATAATAAATATTATTTAAAAAATGTAACATTAAACGGATAAAAAATATAAAATAATTTAATTTATATTTTAATTGACATATAATACAAATTAAAAAAGTAGTATACATAGGGGAAAAAACAAAAAAAACTTACAGAAAAAAATTATTTCCAAATAATATTTTGTTCAGAGATTAAACTTTATATTTAGTTTTTTTTTAAGTTATAAGACAACAGGGAAATGTAGAAAACTGAAAGTTTACTTCGGAAATATTGACACAAATAGAGATGTTCTGTTTAAACCTTTTAGCACTTAAACTGCCTTTAAGTGCCTTTTCTGTGGTTTGTATATATATATATATATATATATATATATA
>CAIGQZ010007154.1:7045492-7079937 GCA_903798205.1 Danio tinwini
TCTCTCTCTCTCTCTCTCTCTCTCTCTCTCTCTCTCTCTCTCTCTCTGCAGTATTTTGGGTATTGTTGCATATTAAAAGCAATTATGAATCACTCAATGAAATTTTATAATGTTTGTGCAGACAGTAATTTAATGTTTTGGGATACATGATATAAATAGCAAATTTCTGACAGGCATAAGGTTTTGCACTACATGTCTTGCACTAGACTAGTAAGTTGGCGGTTCATTCCTCTGTGGCCACCCCTGATTAATAAAGGGACTAAGTCTAAAAAAATATTTATAAATGAATAAATTGCAATCAAACTGGAAATCAAAGAATTTCACTGTGCATAAAAAATGTGACTGACAATAAAAGCTTTACATTTAAACTTGAAATTACGTTCACATTATTTTCCACAAGAAAGACACAATTCACCAATTTGATCTGCTATACAGTATGTTATGCACAGTGTTTAGAGCATGTGCAATGTGTGAACGTTCTATTAGATTTTGATGACAGCTTTGAATATTCTTTTATGACATTACCAGTTGAAAGTTTAAATTTTCATAATGTTTTTGAAAGAATTCTCTGCTACTCATCAAGTCTGCATTTCTCCACTAATTCTAATTCATTTCTATCACTAATTCAATTTTTAGTAATTATATTATTTATTTTGGAGTACTATAAAATCTGATATATCTGAATATTTATAATATAAATAAACATTCTGAATATTCCTTTCAGAATTATTAACACATATGTATTCAAAAAGTCAACGTTTTTAGGTAGCTATTTTAACAGAATTTAACTGTACATTTATTTTCATTTGCACGGTTTTCAGTTTTCAGTTTTACTGGCATCTCTAGTAGGCTACCATGTGTATATGGAAGCCACATTTGCATTGTTCTTTTTTTATTTGCAAATAAACAGTTGACATGTTTGTATCAATGTTTGAATACAATACAGAATCTGAATTACATTGTCAATGAAAAAGATAAAAGAGAGAGAAAAAAAGTAAGGAAAATAATAATAAAGAACATGAAATAAACTTGAGGGTAAGACGTTTAAGAATCAATTACAGTATATAAATTAAAGTCATTACAAAATGAAATAGTTCTGTTTGCTTTCTTTCAGATAATGAAATTGTATTTAAATAATGACTAACTTCTTGCAAAAAAAAAAAAAAACAGGAAAATATGGTTTGGTATTAGTAAATTTGCATTTGTAGACATGGAATTTACATTCATTCATTTTCTTTTGGATTAGTCTCATTATTAATCTGGGGTCGCCACAGTGGAATGAACCATCAACTTATCCAGCATATGTTTTATGCAGCAGATGCCCTTGCAGCTGCAACCCATCACTGAGAAACATCCATACACACTCATTTACACACATACAGTACGGACAATTTAGCTTACCCGATTCACCTATAGTGCATGTCTTTGGACTTGTGGGGCAAACAGGAGCACACGGAGGAAACACACGCGAACACAGGGAAAACATGCAAACTCCACACCGAAATGCCAGCTGACCCAGCCGAGGCTCAAACCAGTGACCTTCTTGCTGTGAAGCAATCGTGCTACCCACTGCACCACCGTGACGCCATAGAATTTACACAAAGAATTTTTTTATTAAATGTATAATAAAACAATCATTTCTTTTAGTAGAGACAGATTTATAATGACCAAAAATTATGTCTAACAGAAACATCTTGTTGTATATTATCATAAATAAATGATCCAATATGTTTCCAAAATTGTACAACATAAATTATAGAGGACGAATACTGCAAAAACAATAAATAAATAAATAAATATGCAAATAGATAAATAAATTAGTACATAAATCTATACATTTCTGCATAAATAAATTATTAAATAAATAAATATGCAAATAAATAAATAAATGCACATTTAATCCACAAATTCCTGCATAAATAAATATTTAAATAATTAATAGTGATAGATAGCTGGTAAATAATTAAATAAATTACATGAATGTTGGGGAATAAGAAAATGTACCTGCCTGCACTAATAATTATTTATATATTTATATATGGAGGAATTTGTGGATTTTTATCTACATTTATTTATTTATTTGCATATTTTTTATGCAGGAATATATGGAATTATTTACTCATTTATTATTTATTTATTGTTTTTGCAGGTTTCGTCCTTCATAATAAATACAATCCAAAAATAGATAAAAAAAACAGTTTCTGTATAAAATTGACAAAATGAACATTTTACATCAATAATGAAACTTTTTCAGAAATTGTTTAATAGGATAAAAAATTATTAATTTAAAAGATACTTCTTTGACCTTATTGGTGAGGAAATATACTTGTTGCAAAGACCTTATTTTTTATATACATTTTTTCAATTTCAAATCTCTCTATATATTATTCCAATAAGAGATTACAGAGGACAATGTAACAAGGTTTTCAATAAAAAAATATATATAATTTTGTCATTTCTCCACAATTGCATCTTGGGTACCCACTCTGCCATGTTGCTTACATAAAACTGTGTAACCATTTAACGTAATTTATTTAAAAAGCATTGCAAAAAGAGGAAAATAACTTTTAAACTTCACTCTCAGTGTGTTTTAAGTACTCCCGAGAGTATATCCTGGCTCGGGATGAGAGAATGTTATGACGCGTCGAGAGCGCTCTGCTCTGCGATCGATTAGCTCGTCTGTAGAAGTAGACAGGAACAAGCTAGATGGATTGGCAAAGTCGGAACGAGTGTGATTAAAAAACACAAACAAAATACAGAATCAGAAATACGACAACCTCTAAACTGTCAAATTGACTTGATAAGCGGCGCATCGTTGTCTTCGATTAACTTATTGGGATAGACAAGAGATCAAAAGGTGGGTGTATATCGAAATGTTTATTCGGTGGTTTGGTATCGAGAGGGAGCCATTTTACAACACTTTATTTCTGTTCGGATGCTAGCCTAGCCTAGCCCGCGCCGCAGCTATAACAACACGCATTCCGTCACGACACAAGCCAGCATCGCTATAATTCGTCTTTATGTAGCCGTTATATTATGCGTAAAAGTTTCTTTGCTCTAAAAAGTTTACATTTAACCAGTCAACGTGGACAAAAATGTTTACGGACACATTGAATGGCCTACTATGCTAAGTGTGCCATGCTAGCGAGTGTCCAGTAAGTAGGAAGATAACTTAGTATTCACTCATCGTTTGTTATATTTCCAGAGTATTTTTAATTACCGAGTGCGCCAGAATGTTTGTCTAAGCATTTTAACTATTTATTTGATGTTGTAGTAATATTTTTCAAAGTCTGTGGTGGTTTATATTCTGCAGCTAACTCTTTTGCTAGTTATAAAGTAGCTTTTAGTTGTCTTCCACTTTTCTTGTTCCTTCAACTGTTTTGCATTATACAATTAGCTTCTTTGTCTTACTGTAAGGTTAGCTGGAATATTAATCACTGTGGGTAGGTATATTTTATTTAAAAGATGATTAGTCATGTTAAGGCGTTAGGGTTGCTTTTAGTTTTGTCATTATTTATTCCTCATGTTGTCTCATTTGTGCGTGATTTGCTTTATTGTGAGGAACAGAAAAAGAGATGTTTGTCAGTGTCAGCCTCAGTCATTAACTTTAACTCTCTTTTTCCCCGCTGCACTGAAAGTCAGTTGTGACAATAGTTGTCATTCTGCATTTTGTGTTCCTCTGAGAGGAAAAAAGCTTTTACTGGTTTGGAACAATATGAAGATGCTAAAATGATGACTAAATATAATATTTTTTCTTTTGTAAATAGTGTTGAGTAATTTTGTTACAGGTAGAGTGGGAAGTTTTGTTTATGGCATCAAATTTGCCTCCACACATTTGAAAAACTTGATAATTTCCATTGTTTACCTTATTTTCCACCTATTTAAATGTCCGTCTGTTCTTGTGTTAATATGGATGTATGTACCCTGAGCTCCTGGAAAAAAAAATATATTTCTTGTTCCAATTGACGAAAAAAGCTAATTCTGATTTGTTGTTTTACAGAGTTGGTCTGCAGGTTATTTGTGAAAATCTGGAAGAGGAACGACCTGTTGGATTTGTAACTGCAGGATTTAAACAGACCCAGAATCTCCCAACATGCAATAATACAATCTGGAGTACACCTGTTGTTTCACAGTGAATGTTCAAGGTTTGCTTGCACCTGAAGACTTGTGTTTTGGCTTCATTCAATCACCAATGCACAGCACACCACGTTTAACAAGAGTCTGTGCACTTTGGCTTCAACTTACTCACCAGTGGAAGCATCTTCTAATTTGATGAACTGGAATATCGAAAGTGTTGTTAGGAGTCAAATCATATTTACATTAAATTTTTTTGGTAGCCTAACGTGATATTGATCCACCAGCCATTTATCAGCCATGTGGGGCGAGAATTAAAGATGTCAAGTTTTCATTGTTTGGTTTACTGAATCATCTAAAGAATGACCTGTTGAAAGCAAAAGCACTTCTCATGACTTTATAACACATAGCACTTCTAGCTATTGTGATGTGACAAATCAGCCCCCCTCCCCTTTTCGCCCTGACGTAGCACCTTCGCTGTTTTGATGAGGTGAACATATTCAAACCACCGCTTTCCGCAAAACAGCACTGTGTGGTACAAATCCACTTTTGTTTTTTTTTTTTGTCGTTGTGTGTGTCCTCAGCCGAAAATGAGTTTGTAAAGGAGTTTCTGAGTGTCAGAGCAGGCACAACGTGCTGCTACCACAAGCACCACAATAAAAGACTGGACAGTACGAGAGTTTCATTTCAAAACCTCCTGGATTTGCTTTTTGTATTCGGTTGACCTGAATGCACACAGTCATCGATGAACTAAGGGTGTCGTGGAGGGTCACTCTGGCATTACTGAACAAAAACACATCCACTATTCTTCCACAACTGCACACCATTGATTAAGAACAACACGTCACCATCTCTTCCATCACCTTACAATTCCACCTCGGGCTGCACACGTTTTACTTCCATCCTTTTTGCACCATCCTGGAAACTGGAGTTGGTCTGTAGCAGGAGCTGCGGTTGTCCTGAGGCTTTAAAGCCAGAGAAAGTGAGTCGGTTGGGCCCTCTACACAGACACAGCCAAGAACAGGGCCATTGAACTACAGAGCCTTTGTCTCTGGGGTAAGAAGCCACAACATTCAGCTGGAACTTTCTTTGCTATTGTTTAGTTTAGCGTTCTGAATAAGTTAGAAATGCGAGACTTGTCATTAAGTTGAAGCAATTGTTACAAAGTTACTTCTTGAGTCTAAGCAAATACACTCAATCTTATCAAGAGCCACAAGAGCAATAAAATAGAAGTTGTTGTTTTAATGGTTAACCTAGAAGCTGTTGGCTTTTCTTGACAAAAGACGATAAATGCGCTTATCTTGTTTACTTTTAAAATCGGCCTGAAATGAAACTTGAAAATGCATGTTTTAAGCTCAATGTTTATGCTAATCTTGTAACTCAATCATCCAAAGTTCCCTGTGGTGAGGTATCATTAAGTCAGTCTAAATTCTGTTTCTCCACTTAAGCTGGTTTTCTGATTGGTTCAAATGTTTGGGACAGCTTCTTCATTCTGTATAGATCCTAGGGCTGATCACAGATGAGATTTCTGAAGTCATCCTTTTAATTTGTCTGTCAAGTTGTGGGGCCTATTTCCTGCATGGTATTAAAAAAAAACAATTCTAACATCTTTAAGGTGCAGTTACAACTGTAGTTAGGTCACGTGGCGGTTGATTTTCCACAAAAGTGTAAACACTGGCTGTGTGGTGCTTTCAAAACATTTCTCTTTCATTGAGTAACTCATTCAACCTGACTCAGCAATGCTGGCTCAACCAGTGACAAGCTTTTGCCTCACCTTTAGCTGATTGAGGGGGATATTCAAAACCTGTTTGAAAGCAGTCAATTTTTCCACTTGTTACTGAAGTGACGCCTTTTACTTTTGAAAGATCATTGAGTTACAAAATGTGCCCTTGAAGTCTTTTATCAACTTTAACATGAGCTTCACTTTGTACCAACATCAGATGCTGCTGGGTATACCACTGCAAATGCTGAGCAATACGTTTATCTAAAGACCAGAAATGTCATTCACTGGATTCATTTGCTGGAAATGACAAATAATAACAGTATATACAAAATCAAGCCTCACCCTACTTTTTCCATTGCAAGTTGTTTCACTTATGTCATAATGTGGAAGAAAAGACAGCAGTTTTCATATTTTGTGACTGTTTGTTGAAAATGAAATGTAATTTTTGCACTAATGACATGAGGATTTTTGCATTGCTAGTTCAGGCCATGAGGTTTGATGCCTCCATCCACTGACGGGAGACACTGGACCTAAATGGCGCAGCATGACTTTGTTCCTGCCTGGCTTAACTTCTCCACTCCTCAGCCCGCCAAGGTATTATAAAAGATGCTGACTTTGTATTGACTTTGTGCATTTTTTTTTAAATTCAGGACAGTGTGGCTTAACAGCCTCCCTTAGGCCTCTTGAGCTTAATAATTTTTTTCTAAAATAAGCTTTATAAACCTAAAGCTGCCTGTTTAATTTCTGTCTGTATGATTTTTTCAGTCCCCTGCTGCCCCCATTGAGAAGCACGGAGAGCACTTTCCCCGCGGAGACAGCCGGCCGGGAGTAAACCGCCGCAGACACAACTCTTCTGATGGCTTTTTCAACAATGACCCACTAAGAGCCCCTGGAGGTAGCGGAAAACCTCCTCTGCATGCAGAAGTAGCCTGCTTTTTGACCTGCCCTGTGTAATAGCTTTTTTTTTTTCTTTAGGTGACGGGTGGCAGCAGCCATCTCTGTTAAGGCATGACTCTGTAGACTCGGGTGTTGCAAAAGGGAGTCAGGGGGGATTGGGAGGTGGACCAGGGTGGAAGGAGACCCCCAGCTGGCATGGGGCACAGAGGGGCCAGGAAGGTCCACATCACCACCATGGTAGGCATATCAAACGTGGTGGAGGTGAGAGGGACAGACAAGGGGGTCACCGACAGCGCAATGGAAACTTTCATCCACGCAAAGGTGGTCCATATCAGGACAGATGTTCTGATGAGGAGCGCAACGATGACAAGCTCAAGTTTGTTGATGAGGATTTTGTAAGTATTTTTGGTAATTCATAACAAAACCATCCTCGCGCATCATGTAACCATGCTTAAGCTTTTATGACCAAATTTGAATGTCTAAACATGGTTTGTTGATAACACCTAAAGCAGTTCATCTTATAAAGTGATGCCTTCTCAAAAGGATTTAAGTGTCAAACTGCATAGTGATCAGACAATGGCAAGGCAAAAAATTCTCAGATTTTATAAAAAAAAATTATAATTTGTGTTCTAAATAAGTTTCAAATTTTTTTATTTTATTTTTTTTATTATCAGGCTTTCCGCGGGGTTTAAAGGTCTTAAAATGTATTACATTTCAAAAGCAAAATTTTAGGCCCTAAAAAGTGTTAAATTCACTGAAATATTGTGTTGTAGGTCTTAAAACATTCTAAACTCTTTTTTTATTGCAAAGAGGTAACAGTTATTAGACATTTTTCAATAAATTGGCCCAATTTAGTTTTCTAATCAGGGAATGAAATCTAAAATACAATTACACAATTCCTCATGATAATAAAAGAGCAATATTTCTCTTTACATGAGCTTCCATTTATACAAAAACTATACAGAAGGGGGAGTGGACATAATATTTATAAATAAACATGGAATAGGCAAGGTTTTATAACAGAAAAGCATTATGTTGAATAGGATGTAACCGTGTCCATAAGAATTATATTTTTAACAATGTTAAAAAAAAGAAACCTTATGTTGAAAAAAAGAAAAGATATAGAACTAGAGTTTTCTTGTTTTGACACATTAAAATATGTGGCTAAGAAATAACTAAATTAGATTTCTTTTGTGGCAAAAAAAGAACCATTAGAAAAAAAGTCCTAGTTTAGTTCTGTATGTCTAAAATGTCATTCATGATGGTCTTAAAAGGGTCTTAAATTTGACTTGATGAAACCTGCAGAAACCCGGTTTTATTATGCTTTAACAAAACTATTTATTGCTGTTTCAAATATTACAATACGTAAAAGTATCACCATGTTTGTTTACTAAATAAGTCACACCCCTACCAGGCATGAGTTTACTGGTTATGCCATTCGTTAACCTTTACATGCCATACTTTACATGCCATTCATGAACCACTTGCATACTTGGTTTGCATTCATACTTTCTGTTTTTTTTTTTTTTTATCTCAGCCCTCCTTGAACCCAGAGACAACTGGAAAGCCAGCAAGTCAACCTCGAGCTGTTGGGACTCCCGCAGGAGTATGGGGTAAACTTGCTTTCATTTATTTATTCACTTTGTTCCAGCTACACAGAATTAGAACGTTATGTTGTATTTATTGCTTTGTTCTGAAAGTTTTATGCAACATCGGTTACAGAAAACCCCCCTAGTGCTAAGCAGACTATGTCTAAGATGCTGGTCATTAAGAAAGTGTCTAAGGAGGACCCCAGTGCTGCATTCTCGGCTGGGTTTGCCAGTGCTGGACCTCTGCCCGCCAATGGTTCTAAAGTCCCTATCCCTGGACCCAGCGTCTACAAGAATCTGGTGCCCAAACCTGCCACTGCTCCAACCAAGGTATTAAGCCTGTGTGTATGAAAATAGTCCCTCAGTGATGTTTGTGATTTGTTATATCAGCTTATTGGATAACATCACTTATGGTGAAGACCAGGCTTTTTGTCTAATGTTGTTTTGATTTTGTTAAAAAATTTGTGTCATTTTTCTTATTGATAAATAAATAGTTTGTTGTCTTTTTATAGCCTGGCCCATGGAAACCCAATGGAAGGGAAACTAAAGTGGGTTTGCATTTCTCTGGACGGGATTCGGCCTTTACCAGCCCTGTTTCTGTGACCAAACCTCTGACACCCATCAGTGCACCTGCCCATGGCACTACTAAAGAGGTAAAATGATGAAATCAGGTTTGAATTTTACTAGAGCTGTATGATGAAAGTGATTGTTCAAATTTTTTCTGTAAGCCAGTTCTGTAATTAATAGTAAATCTCTAGCAAATACTTTTGGATTGAGCAGCATTTACAACACAGACAGTTCAATTTAATGATGCGACAATTAAGTCAAAGATATTTATTCTGCGATAATTACTGTTTAGCTTCTCAGTGAACTACAGATTTGTGTAGTAAATGCTGCTACTTTTGAAAGAATGTGAAAGTACCACATATAGTAACATTTTACTCCAAACTCATTTCATAGTCAGGGTTTGAAATCAATCCTTCTGTGATTGATCCATAGACATGTTTATTAGTCATGTTGCATCAATAAAAGACGGTAAATCATTTTAATTAAATTATAGTTGTCATTTTTTAAATCAGAAGTCATTTTTGTTCTGTAGGATATTAGTATTATTATAATTAAAAAAGCAAGAAATGCGATTTTATAGATGAAACAAATATTAACATTTTACTCAAACACATGGATGGATAGCTTTTTTTTCTAGCTGTTAGGAAAATTAACACTTGTAGTATTTTGTGCCACCCAAATTAAATATTACTCAGATACAGAGATTCTCAATTACAAGGACCTGCCACCTCAAATACAAAATTATTTTTATAAATCTATTAACTTTGGCTACATAAAAAACACATAAATGGTTAAACAAGTCATGAATACAACATAAATCTTATCTACAATTACAATTCTCCATTATACATTACACAAACATAGTATTCGATTAAGAAAAACATGGCTCCTTGCCCTCGTTACTTACACTTTCATACTTGTCACGCATATACATATTTCCCTCTCTTGTTCTTTCTCTCATAGCCACCTTCCAGCACCACTCCTCCAATAGACATCACCCCCTCACGGCTAAAACTGATGCGCCGCAGCACAGACCGCAAGAGCGAGTTCCTGCGTGGACTCAAGGATGAGAGAAACGGGGATGTGAGTGACTGCCACAGTCCAGGAGCCCCAGCAGAGGTGCACATAATCTCACCTCTGATCTGTAGAGGACTGTTAGATGTAGCAATAATTTGCCTTTATCTGTTTACATCAAGATTATCAGTAGTGGATTATATGACGTTAAGAGGGAATATTGCAACAGAAAGCAAACTGTTAAACTTGTGGAATGATCTGTTTTTAATGTTATCAGACAAAGTTGTTTATCTGGAGAGACTTTAAATAAAATATTAAAAAATGTGAATCCTTCCAAAAGTGTAAAATTTTTCTAAAAAGTAAACCTTAAACTATTATTTATGTATTTTATTGATTGCTGTTGATGTATTTTTTTTATTGTTATTATTTATTATTATAGAAAAGTGATTTCTTCTTAATGTT
Organism: Danio tinwini; assembly: GCA_903798205.1. NCBI lineage: Eukaryota > Metazoa > Chordata > Actinopteri > Cypriniformes > Danionidae > Danio > Danio tinwini. Next base: position 7,055,819 of record CAIGQZ010007154.1, read on the forward strand.
GTAAATTTGATCTGGTTTTGCCATGAAATAGACAGAGAATCTGATATGGCAATACCCCCCCCCCCCCCACCCCCCACCAAAAAAAAAAATACTCATACATGTTTGAATTGTAATTATTAATAGTTCTACTTGATATATTTTGAATATTATGCCTTAGTTATCAATTTTCAAGATTTTTGTTTGCTATGGGTTATTTAATGTTATTTAGTATTACAGTATCAATTTTAAAATATAAAGAAAAAGACGAATCTAGTTGTTAGATTTTGTTTCATCCCATATTCGTGTTGTGCTGAAGCTTTCTGTTGTAATTTGTCTTGATGTTTAGGGCGAGGGAAGTACCCCTGAACCAAAAGAGTTTGGAGAGAGTCATGAGAACGGCATCTCCCACTCTCTCAGTGACTCAGACCCAGAGCACTTGTCCAGCTCTCTGGAGGCTGAACACAGGTCAGAACGACCACATGCACAAACACTTCAACACTTTCTTTTCCATCAGACATTCCTAAGCTCAGTTTCTGATCCCAGAGAGCTGCCTACAGGGTCATATGCCCACTATTAACATGTTTGTTGGAAGTTACTGAGTTAGAATGATTTATATAGGCAGCAATTCTATATATCATACAAAATATGATGGATGGGCCTTTACCATGTTGCTAAGTAACACTGCAATATATTAAGTTTAAACATTGATAGTTTCCGTTAAGCTTTTACATTTTTGGTCCCACTTTATATTAAGTGGGCCTAACTACTATGTACTTGCATTAAAAACAAATATAATGGACTTTCTGTGTTTATAATGTATTACAAAACACTTTTGGTTCTCCTAAGGTGGGATAAAGGTAGGGTTAGGGACAGATTTGGTGGTATAGGTATGTTTAAAGAGTGGGTTAAGCTGTAAAGCATGATCAACAGTGTAATTAAAGATGTAATTAATTACAGATTATATGCATGTATTTAATTAATCTTAAGTAAAAACATGTATTTACACTAAGTACATCGTAACGAATGATTAATTTTAGTGCAAGTACATATTAGTTGAGACCAATTAATATAAAGTGAGACCAAGTTTTTTTTTTTTACCTTTTTTTCTTTTGATAATGGAATGAACATACAAATCACTCATTTGATTGTCTAATATTTATACTTAAATTTCTTCAAACTTCATCACCTTGTATGTCTACCAAAATGAGGTATCTTTGATGCCTGGGGCACATAGTTTTGTTTGTTTTTTTGAACAGAGGCACACATTGATCTGCCCACAACCCACCCACATAATTCACATCAATAACCTACATGCTCACATGTGGTTTCTCTATGACAGGTTGCTGAAGGCTATGGGATGGCAAGAATACCCAGAAAATGATGACTTTCAGCCTCTCACTGAGGATGAACTCAAAGAATTTCAAGCTAAAACTGAACAGGTATGGGAAATGCATATAAATAGGAAATAAACTAATTTTCTATCTAAAATAGAGAATATGAAATAGAAAAAAGAACAAGCCCAGATTTACTAAACAGAACAAATTATTGTTAATTTAAATGATAAATATCGAACTCTATACCATAAACAATTTTCAAATTAAAGAGCATAAATGCATTACACTATATTATTTAAACTAGACAGGATACAGTAATACAGCTAAATGCACAGATTGTCACCTCATAATAATGGGGGTGAGTTACTGATTTGAGATTAAACTGTTTTTAATATGCCCATTTATTGTTTTATAATCCTTTTCAGTACAGTGCATCCAGAAAGTATTCATAACGCTTCACTTCTTTATGTTATAGCCTTATTCCAAAAATCGATTAAATTCATTTATTTCCTCAAGATTCTAAACACAATACTCCATAATAATAATGTGATAAAAATATTTTTTGAAATTGTTGCAAATTTATTAAAAATAAAATACCTGAAAAATCACACGTACATAAGTATTCTCAGCTTTTGTTAAGTACTTTGTTGATGCACCTTTGGCAGCAATTACAGCCTCAAGTCTTTTTGAATATGATGCCACAAGCTTGGCACACCTATCTTTGGAATTTTGTGCCCATTCCTCTTTGCAGTACCTCTTAATCTTTATCAGGTTGGATTGGAAGTGACGGTGTATAGCCATTTTCAGGTCTCCCCAGAGATGTTCACCAGGATTTAGGTCTGGGCTCTGGCTGGGCCACTCAAGGACATTCACAGAGTTGTTGTGAAGCCACTCCATTGATATTTTGGTGGTGTGCTTTGGGTCATTGTCTTGCTGGAAGATGAACCGTTGCCCCAGTCTGAGGTCAAGAGCACAAGCAGGTTTTTATTCAGGATGTCTCTGTACCCTGCTGCATTCATCTTTCCCTTTATTCTGACTAGCATTCCAGTTCCTGCTGCCACCACCATGCTTCATTGTAGGGATGGTATTAGCCTGGTGATGAGCAGTGCCTGGTTTTCTTTAAATGTAACGCCTGGCATTCACTGCAAAGAGATAAATTTTAGTCTCATCAGACCACAGAATTTAGTTTCTTATGGTCTGAGGGTCCTTCAGATGCCTTTTGGTAAATTCAAGGTGGGGAGAGGCTTCCGTCTGTCCACTCTACCATACAAGCCTGATTGATGGATTACTGCACAGATGGTTGTTCTTCTCTCTCCACAGAAGAATGCTGGAGCTCAGTGAGAGTGACCATCGGGTTATTGATCACCTCCCTGACTAAGGCCCTTCTCCCACAATCACTTAGCTTAGATGGTCAGCCAGCTCTAGGAAGACATCTTCCACTTACAGATGATGGAGGCCACTGTGCTCATTGGAACTTTCAGAGCAGCAGAAATTTTTCTGTAACCTTCCCTAGCCTTGTGCCTTGAGACAATCCTGTCTCGGAGGTCTACAGTCAATTCCTTTGTCTTCATGCTTGGTTTGTGCTTTGACATGCACTGTCAACCCTGGGACCTTATATAGACAGGTGTATGCCTTCTCAAATCATGTCCAATCAACTGAATTTACCACAGGTGAAACTTAACTCCAATTAAGCTGCTGAAACATCTCAAGAATGATCAGTGGAAACAGTGAAACGGTGGCAAAGGCTGTGAATACTTAAGTGCATGTGATTTTTCAGGTTTTTTTATTTTTAATAAATTTGCTACAATTTAAAAAAATATTTTATCACATTATCATTATGGGGTATTGTGTGTAGAATTTTGAGGAAATAAATGAACATATTCCATTTTGGAATAAGATTGTAACATAAAAAAATGTTGAAAAAGTGAAGTGCTATGAATACTTTCCGGATGCACTGATTATTAAATATATTTCAGCCTTAGAAGAAAATGAACAAAAGTAGCAATATTACAGTATCCGCTTATTAAGTGTGATGTCACTTGAATCAGCTTTTGGGTCTAATCGCTCTATCAAACTGTAAAGGGAGACTCAACAAAGGGTAGTAATAAACATTTACAAAGCGATGTACTACTTTCAAAAATCACAATCGCAATATATATATATATGTCCATGCCTAATATTCGATGACCAGAAAGTGATTATTTTTAATAAATTGATAAAATGTTGGTATTTGTGATGCAGCAAGCCCAGAGATTGTTGTGTACACTATGATTTTATATAAAATTCACTTTATTGTATATAATATGTATTTTGTATAGTCATAAACAAGTATTTTCTCAATTCAAATGAGTAGCGGCTTGGACCCAGAATCAGTATTCCCTACGTCACCACTTAACAAGCAGATTGTTTAAAAGTCCTCAAATATAATAACATTTTTTATAGATTATTATAACAGAGCTGTGAGATGACAGCAGCTGCTTTTGTATGAAATGAGAGCAAGTTCACTATATGAGCAATACGTTATTTAGCATTGCTACTGACAGTTGGATTTGAGAAATATGGTAATGTTGCAACTGACCAATCACAATCAAATATTTTAGCGAGCCAGTGGGTTCAGATAATGGCTGTTTCTCAATATGCGTTCTTCAACGATCTTGCGTCCTCGTGTAATATCATCACTGAATTGGAAGTTCAGTTCCAATTCTCAAGACCCCAAGAATGGAGGACGCGTGAAACTTCCCGGATGTGTTTTTGATATCAAGGAAGCACCGATGCAGACTTGAGCACAGAACTCGCTCTAGAAGTCCCAGAAGTCATTGTGACTGGAGGTGGGAAGCGCAGCATTTTATATAGGTTTATTAATAAAGTTCAGAGATGTAACTTATTTATCTCAGGAGTTTCCCTGAATGAAACGGTGAATATAAACATTACCACGAAAATCTTCATAAAAGCATAAACACGTTAAGGGTGTTTATTTGCTGAAATTCGTATTAAAATTTGTTTTATTTATATTGTGCAACGTATATTTTTAAAGCCTTTATGCATAGTATATATTTTGAATAGGGGAAAAACAATAAATCGTTATATGAATTCTGCAATGTTTAAATAATTTTCCATTAAAAATGCGTGAAAGTCATATGACCATCAAGAAGAATGCAGCATCTCATTTCTCACAGGACACATTCTCTGTTCCTGTGGTCTCCAGAGTTCGATCTTTCCAGGTGACCTGGCAAGACCGCTCTTCACAAGACCGCAAGTCCGTTCTCTGTGTTCTTGAAATTGAGAAACAGCCATAATCTTCTGGGTAAAGAGGTGGAAATGGTTTTCTCCCTTCACCACACACTCACTGTTCTCAATATTTCTGTTCCTAACATCAACTACAGTTTCTATGCATTTTTGGGCAATAAAAAAAGAGGCAAGGGCCTTGTTTGCTGTCATATAGCACCATTGCTGTTTAACAGTAACAGTCTAACAGTTATGTCTTCACAATACATTAAATCATCTCAGTGTACACACACAGTAATAGTTCTTGTCTAAGAAGTGACAAAACTCTTACCATTTGGACCAAATTATACTAAATTGTTTTTTTAAGCCGTGACACGTTAGGTTATCATTTCCATCCACTGAGACAAAAATCACAGCTTTCTAGTGTAGACAATGACTTGTTTAGCCATCTTTTATGTTTGATAGATCTAAAGTTCTGTCCGGCATCAAGAGGAATCTCCTCCAAATAATTATTTTCAGTGTTTTTACTCAACAATATTTTATTTTAACACCAGAAGCTGTCACCAACTGTTAGTAAGTCTGTCACTTCTAGCTAATTTTGTCTGGGACTGACTATATATATATATATATATATGTGTGTGTGTGTGTGTGTGTGTGTGTGTGTGTGTGTGTGTGTTATGTCAGATGAAGAAGATTGGTCAGGGGCGTAACGGTGTGCTCTTGAAGCCACGCAGTGTGGCCCTGCTAACATGGAGAAACACCTCAAACCCCGGCCTGGAAGAGGGCTCTGAATCTGAGACGAGCAGTAGCAGCCAGACCTCCGACGACGACGATACCTAATGTGGCTTTAAACACCCCTCCCACACTTCCCTTTCTCCTCCATCACACCATTTATTTCCAACTCAAACAAGAGCCAACACATTCTTTTCTTGGACAAGGAGCATCGGTCATATCCCAGGCGGAGAGAAAAAGAAGTCACTTGTCACCTCATAGGCTCAATGTCTTTCTGTTTGATTCTTTTTTCCCATTTCTCTCTCTCTGCTTTTTGTTCTTTATCTTGAACTAGAAACGTCAAAGAAAGCCACCTACACACACACACACACCCACACCCACACCCTCTCCACCAGATCGATTTATTTTTTTTTGCTTGGGGGGGAGGGAGAAAAAAAAAAGACTAATTCATAATAACAACACCAATTATAACCGTGATTTAACGTGACATCATCTGAATGTTCTATAAAATGGCTTTGACACCTTTCTAAAAGAGTTTTTTTTTTTTTTTCCTTTTCGCGAAAACAATTCGTAGCATTAGCGTTAAGATGAAACAATCATTGTGAGCCGCTCACTGCGACGTCGCTCCCAGTCCCTCATAGAAATGAACTCAAACGCAGCAAGGAAGAACTAAAGCAACAGCGAATGGACTGTTGTACGCAGTCTGGCAGCTAGAACATCAGTCCATTTCTGGCTCCAATTCAAGCAAACTCTGCTCATTTCCACTCGTTTCGTTCTGCAGAATCATACTAATATACCAGAGTTCATATGTCTGCCAAGTACACCTGTGAGAAAACCTTTAAAGGTCAGTTTGCGGGAGAGTTTGAATAAAGGTATACGTTTGGATGGAAGGGTCTATGTTTTATGTCGCGTTCCGGGAAGCCAGGCGAACATACAGATGTTCAGTTCACTGAGGTTTGAGTACAAAAAAGAACAAAAAATCATAAACAGACTGTCTTCTTGCCCATATATGGTGTAAAACAGTTTTGCCTTTTAACCTAAAGCTGTTTGATTTGAACCATATTGAAATCCTGAACATTTCAGAGTCAAAGCGTTTTCGTGCTTACAGAAGTAATGCTGTGGCAATCATTTTCAAAAGCTTTACATTCATTGCATGTAGATGGATTTAAAAGGGGTGTTTAATAAACACACGCAAGCTTCGATGAGCTTATCCCCTTGCAAAAACCCCAATAAAGTCTAGCCGATGGAAAAGGAAGCATCAAACATTGTTGGGCTTATGTAATGTTTACAGTGCAGGAATCGATCCGAGCTCTCTTATGGTTTGTAATGACTGAACTTTCAGTAATATAGCTTGCACACTTTGTTCTGCTATGTTGTTGTTTAAACAGTTCATTTGAGGTTTATTTTTGGCCGCTGAGTTCAATCCCTGCTGCTGGCGGTGAAGTACAGATCCATCTTTAAACGTCTTTATTTCATGAGGGACTGCTGGTGTAAATTGTGCATCTCCTTTTTTTTGTACCTTGTTTTTGCTGATAGGGTATAAAAATGGCTTTATCACAGATTTAAGTTTCTTTTTTATCATTATTTTGGTACAGCTGTAAAAATTCCCACATAGTTTTTTTTTCTTCTTTTGTTTGCATTATATTGTTTCTGCAGCCTTGATATTCAGGGTGGATTGTAAAAAATATAAGAATAAAAAATTGTGAGTTTTGGAAGATTAAGATTATTTTGATAACATTATTTACAGATTTGAGACAATAAAGGTGTCATGTATGAATTTATCTGTATGAAACGAAGCAGACATAAACTACTGCATCATAATGAGAAGGTCGGAGAATACAAATTGTAATAAATATTTTGCATCGGTTTGCCAAACATGTCCAGCCTTTCGTTTTCTGCTGAAACACTTGGGGGATGTTTTAGGTGGGATTACACTCTAAATATGGATGAAAAATAATAAGCATAAAAATATTTAAGGGGTGGATTTCTCCTGCTCTTCACCTTATTCATCTCCGAGGTGATAGTAACCATCAAACAAACTTTCGTCAACAAATGCTACATATAAACTGGGGTAGACGTTCCAACTGAAGATTATTCATATGATTTTAAGTTTAAATAGGGAAGAAGTTATTAATATCGGAGTGATTTTTAGAAAGATGGACATTTTGGAGGAGTTGATTTGTCGAAATTGTAACATGGTATTCCATTCTGTTGGACTCCTGGATAAACACAAGGCCAAATTCTGCATCGGCACAGACCTGAAAGAGCCAGTGTCTCTGTGGAGAAGACAAACAGAGAAAGCAGCTCCGCATCCTACAAGAGCAAGAACACCTGATTTAATTATTGTAAGTAGTTGAGTAATCTCAATTTGAACTATGTATTAAATTATATTGTGTATTATAAAAATATAGATTTAATTTGTATAGTTGTGTAGTGTGCTCCATTTTGTTGTCAAATTATAAATTTAGTTTGAGGTCAGGTAGAATTTTTTGAAAGACTTTTTTATATTAGTCTTCTTTATCTAGCAAGCATGCGGATGTATTCGTCAGACTCCTGAAAAACTGTTTTCAACATGAAATAATAGCAAGATGTATTTCATTATCGACACGTGTACTTTATTTCTTAAAACCTTAGTAGTTCCAAAATTCAGCTTTGCCTATTGAAACATCACAAATTTTAAAAATAATAATTTCTATAAAAATATATTTTCATTTTAATAGAAATGTAAATTAGAATATAATAGAAGTAGTATTATGATGTAAGATAAAAAAATAGTAGAGAAGAGGTTAGCAGTGCATTCGTAGCAGTGCGATATGGCTGTATATCGACACTGAGAAGGTGAGAAGCGTGCGGTGTGACGCACGAGTGATGATATACAACCATATTGCACTGCTACGAGTGTGATAATTGCATTTATACAACAGTTTGACAGCATAATCGTGTATATAAAAAAGACGGAGAGTCTAAAACTTCTTTTGTATAAGGAACTACTCTTTTCCGCCATTCATTCACATCTGCAGCTGACGTCAGAACAGCGGAAATCATTGCTACTTCACCAACATCACTTTAGAGCTAATATTTGAATGATTCTCTAGCGTAATGTCTAAAGTGATGACAAAACAGGTGTTTTTGATACCGTATTTCTTTGTTGCAATTGGGATATCACAATGATTAACCCCAAAACTACCAGACTTCGGTATAAATACAGCACTACATCATACAAAAGAGAAAGATCGACTTAGAATGTCACTTACCTGTTTTATAATGATTTGATTAGCTGTTTGAAATTACAAGTTTTTCTCCTCTAAGGCCTTATTAATGATAATGATTAGCCTCCCTTTGAATTTTTTGTTCTTTTTTTTTTTTAATTCCCAAATGATGTTTACAGTATGTCTGATAATATTTTGTCTCCTGGAGAAAGTCTTATTTGTTTTATTTCGGCTAGAATAAAAGCAGCTTTTAATTTTTTTAAGAATCATTTTAAGGTCAAAATTATTAGCCCTTTTAAGCTATATTTTTTCGATAGTCTACAGAATAAACAATAACTTGCCTAATTACCCTAACATGCCCAGTTAACCTAATTAACCTAGTTAAGCCTTTAAATGTCACTTTAAGCTGTAGAAGTGTCTTGAAAAATATCTAGTAAAATATTATTTACTGTCATCATGGCAAAGATGAAATAAATCAGTTATTAGAAATTAGTTATTATTAAATATTATGTTTAGAAATGTGTTGAAAAAATCTCTCCATTAAACAATTTGGGGGAAAAAATAAACCGGGGGGCTAATAATTCTGACTTCAACTGTATAATGAGCATTTTATCAGGCTCCTATGCATGTAGTTTCAGTAATTTCACTTGTATGGCAAAGTAAATTAAAATAACTCAACATAAACATAGAAGGCTGAGAAAAATGCAAGATTTCAAAGGAAATTTCAGATGGGACTTATAGTTTTTTGCATCTGAACTCTTCATATATAAATATCGTCACCTTGGAAATATAAGGTTCTGAATGATTTTAAGATATTGAGCTTCGAAGTTTTTGCATTCCATAGCAAACAGTATGTGTGTAACATCTGTTTTTTTAATAAAACGTCTTAAAATGTAAACAACTTATAAAAAAAATCCCATAATGTAAATAAGTTGTCATTGAATAATAACTCAATGTTGACAAAAATGTCAGATAGAACCTTATAATTCTAAGGTGACGATATAGTACATTATTGGAATTTATTCTTAATATTTTCATTTTATAACTTAAAAATAGTAAAATTAAGACTTCAAACAGAAGAAATAATCAGAAATAATCCAGTCAATTTGATTTTCCATTGGCCAGCTAAAAGAAAAGAGAAGAGATGATCAGAGCGAAAAGGAACAAGACAAAGCACAGGACAATGAGCCACACAAGACTGCTCTAAACAAACTCACTGAAGAGGTACACAAGCACACACAAACATAACAAATCTCACGATCTACTAAAGTGGCTTTGTACTACAAACTCTGATATTATGTTTTAGTTCCAAAAACTCAGGATTTCTTTTGAACAAAGCCTGGCAAGAAAACACACTGAGGTCAGTTTCAGATGCCTATAGCTCTTTAAATCAGGTCCTAATGTGAATACTGTGTTTGTATGTCTGCTATTATGTATATTTGACAATGGGTAAGTGTTGTTAAGGTCTCAGAGAAGCAGTGTTTAGTCCAACAGAGGAATGATGAGCAGAGGTATAAAGATCATAAGAGGAGACTGGCTGAGATCAAAGCTTGCAACCTTCAGCTGGAGAAGGACAGAGACGGTAAGCTTTTCCTTGATGAATGGCTAATATTGGGATACAATTTAATAATAATAAAACTGTGTATTGTAGAGTTTATGTCAAAGATTTCAAGCATCAGCTCATTCGTTTTTACAGCTATAAAAAAAGAAACTCAAACAGGTTTGTGACAAGTGAAGGGTTAGTTGGCCTAAATGACGACAGCATTTTCAGTTTTGCATTAACTATTCCTTTAGTTTAGCACATAGGTCTCAAACTCGATTCCTGGAGTGCTGCAGCTCTGCACAGTTTTGCTCCAACCCTGATCAAACACAGCTGATCCAAATAATGAAGGTGTTCATGATTTGTTTTGTTTGATCAGGGTTGGAGCAAAACTGTGCAGAGCTGCGGCACTTCAGGAATTGAGTTTGAGACCTATTGTTTAGCATGTATACAAAATAAAAAAATAAAATAAATCTTGTTAGCCATATTTAGAACAATAATCATTTTATGACGTTAAAAAAGGTATCATGGTGCAGCCTCAAACTATGAATTAATTGCCATATTATGTAAAGGGTTCTTAACACTATGGCTTTACCAATTTGTCATTGAGTAGTTTTTAAAAATATCTCATGACCACGTATTATTGTATGTACATTAAAAGGTGTTCAGAATTAAATAAATATCTGTTACCCTGAATGACAATGGAAAATTACCCCATATGTTGCCTATTGACATTTCACAGGCATTTTTTAGCAAATATTATACACATATCTACATTTGATATATTTTCTATATGTATAAAATCATTTTAGCACCTTTATCTAACACTATTTGTTAGCAAAAAGCTAAATACTGTAGGTCATACTCAAAATGTAATCTAATGTGTATTTATATAGCTCATTTATTGTGTATGGCAAGCGCTTCACAATCATGGGGGGGTTTGTCTCTCCACACCACCACCAGTGTGCAGCATCCACTTAGATGATGCGACGGCAGCCACAGGACAACGACGCCAGTACGCTCACCATACACCAGCTATCAGTGATAGAGCCAATTTGGTGGATGGGGTTGATTGGGAGGCTATAATCGTAAAGGCCGATTGAGGAACTTTGGCCAAGACACCGGGGTTACACCCTTACTTGTTACGAGAAGTGCCTTGGGATTTTTAATGACCACAAAGAGTCAGTACCTCGGTTTTTACGTCTCATCCGAAAGACAGGCGCCCACTGACAGTATAGTGTCCCCTTCACTTTTACTGGGGCATTAGGGCATTTACTAGCCCCTGCTGGCCTCAATAACACTACTTCCAACAGCAACCTAGTTTTCCCATGTGGTCTCCCATCCAGGTACTGACCAGGCTCAGACCTGCTTAGCTTCAGTGAGTAACTGGTCTTGGGCTGCAGGGTGATATGGCTGTGGCGAAGCCCAAACTTTGATTTCTCTCATCCCTCTCAAAACAGCACTCTTTCCTTGGTGAAAAACAATGCGAGAGATAAGGTATGTCTGAATTCAATAAGCAGCCGAAAATAACCATGATGATAACAAGGTGAATGATGACCGTCCAGATAATGTAGTACATTCATACTTCAGACATATTTTGATTTCAAGTGAGTATGCAATTTTGGCCACAGCCACTGTTTGTACTTAGCAACTGCAAACTCATGCTGTGATTGATTGAATGCTTAAAGGAAATTAACACGTTGATTACTTTTGCACTATGTTTTTGATGATGTTTATGTGTTTATCCCAGAAATCGAGCAGCATCTAGCCGAGCTGGCGGACCGGGTGAAGACGGCTCATTTTGAGGAAGTGCTGCAAGAGCTGAGATATCAGGAACAGAGGAACGAAGAGGTGCTGCATCAACTCAGCTCTCATATCAACACAATCAATGGGTAGGAGAGAGCGTAGGGAAAGTGGGTGTTTGCAGAGAAGAGAATCAATCACTTTATGTGTGTTTACACTGTGCTGATGTTGTAGACCTGCTCTCAGTGAAGTCCCTTCTAACCCACAAGAGGAAAAGAAGACACAGCATGTTACATTTGACTTGATGTCCTCTGTGGATGGGCCAATTTCTGCTCAGATAAGGTACAAAAAGTACTCATATTTAACCCTTTATTAGCCAAGGAACAATATTTGGTTACGTTATTGACACTGACATACAGTACATTGTATATATACAGTTGAAGTCAGTATTATTAGCCCCCTTTGAATTTATTTATTTTATTTTTATATTTCCCAAATGATGTTTGACAGAGCAAGAAAATTTTCACAGTATATCTGATAATATTTTTTCTTCTGGAGAAAGTCTTATTTGTTTTATTTTGGCTAGAATAAAATACGTTTTTATTTTTTTTTTTTAAACCATTTTAAGGTCAAAATTATTAGCCCTCTTAAGCTTTATGTAGAAAGAGCAAGAAAGAAGAAATCTTTATTGTCCATACGTGTGGAAATTTGTATTTGGCCTCCCAAACATCACAAAACACAAACACAGAGCACAAACACAAAGCTTCCTACACCACAGATTACCAACACACAACCCTAGACTACTTCTTGGTTATTTGTTCAATATGGTAATAGCAGCCAGTATAAAAGATTTCTTAAAAATATTTGTATTTGCTCTGGGTACTCCGTATCGTCTACCAGAAGGAAGTTTATTAAATTCATAATAAAGAGGATGAGTTGAGTCCTGAACTATCTGTGAGGCTTTCTGTCTGGTCTGGTTTATGTACAGTTCCACAAGCTGCTTATGGGGATCCATTATGATCTTAGTAGCCGTGTTAACAATCTTTGAAAGTTTATACTTGCTTCTAGCTCCAAGATTTCCATACCAACAAGAAGTATTATAGGTGATAATGCTTTCAACCAGACTTGTATAAACCTTCCTCAGAATACCCTTACTAACATTAAAACTATTTCATTTCCTTAAAAGAAAGAGTCTCTGTGTTGCCTTCTTATAGATATAGTCTGCGTGTTCACCAAAATTTAAGCTACTATCTAAAATAATCCCCAAGTTTACAATCTCAACATGTTGACCCTCAATAGTAACTGGATGACATATAGGCTGCCCTTCCCTACTAATAATTAGTTCCTTAGTTTTCAAAGCATTTAGTGACAAAGCCACTCTCCTCGCACTATACCACCGGATGTTCTATGTGCTCAAAGTAGGCCCACTCTAGCTCATCCTTTCCTTTGAAAGTAGTCCAACCACGACCATGTCATCAGCATATTTGAGTAGGGTTCAGAAATCTGCATTTCACTTATATACATTGAAAATAATGCAGGTGATATCACACAGCCTTGGGGTACTCCAGTGTTCAAAACAACCTCTTCAAATATTAAACCCTGTACAGACACTCTTTGAGGACGATCAGTTTTAAAAAATCCTTTATCCATAACACTAGGTGCTCATTAATATTAAGCTTTAATAGTCAATCCAATAAAATGTCAACTTTGACAGTATTAAAAGCTGAACTAAAATCAATAAATCAAAATTCTGGCAAAAACACCAGGGTGCTGAATGTGCTTGCTGATCGTATGGAGCAGGGTTAAAATACCATCTTCAGTACCTCTCTAAGCTTTATAGGCAAACTGCAATTGGTCTGACCCATGGGAGTTAGGCAAATGCCCTAATACAGCCCTTTTCATGCATTTACATAGAATGCTGGTAAGGACAACAGGTCTAAAATCATTTGGGTTTGCATTTCTTAGGAATGGGAATAATTGTTGTTTTTTTTCCAAGAAAGTGGACCCATATGTGTATCAAGCAAGATCTAAAATAATCTAGTGAAAACTCCTTTTAGTTGGTAAATGCACCCTGCTATTGCCCGCCCTCTAAGATCGTCTGGGCCATATATACATATACATATATAAAATATATATTTTTGATAGGTTACAGAACAAACTATCATTATAATAACTTGCCTAATTACCCTAACCTGCCTAGTTAACCTAATTACCCTAGTTAAGCCTTTAAATGTCACTTTAAGCTAAATAGAAGTGTCTTAAAAAATATCTTGTAAAATATTATTTACTGTCATCATGGTAAAGATAAAGTAAATCAGTTATTAGAAATAAGCTATTAAAACTATTATGTTTAGAAAAAAATCTCTCTGTTAAACAGAAATTGGGGAAAAAATAAACGGGGGGGCAAATAATTTAAGGGGGGGGGGGGTAATAATTCTGACTTCAACTGTATATACAATTGGAAGTCAAAATTATTAGCCCTGCTGAGAAATTTTTATTGTTTTAAAATGTAATAGTTTTAATAACTAATTAATTTTGTCTATGTCATGGTGGCAGTCCATACTATTTTACTAGCTATTTTACAAGATACTATTATTCAGCTTTAAGTACAATTTAAAGACTCAACTATGTTAATATGTTAGGTAAGTTAGGATAATTAGGCAAGTAGATGTCTGTAAACAATCCAAAAGTATATATATTTCTTAAGGGGGCTATTAATATTGACCTTAAAATTGAATATTTCAATGAATGCCCTAAAACGAGTTATGCCACAAGGATAATATTATCACTTTGAAGATATACTGTTTAAGTTCAGGAAAGGATGACTGCAGTGGGCTAATTAGCAACTACTTAACTATAAAAAAGTTAAAATCTAACTTTACTTAAAAGACAAAAGCAACCTTTGGTTGTAACACAGGCTAGTTATTGACTGATGTCCAAACTGTGGAATTTAGTGTGCTTGGTAGTGTGCCCATCTCCCATGTCGCAACTGGTGGTTTGAATCATGCTTGGACTGAGGTAATTGAACTATACAAGCTATTCTGGTGCTTTGACCTGGATGGAAGTGAGGTTAATAGTAATAAGTGTAAAAGAGGCTATTAAGAACTGTGAAGTGGCCTCAATTTATCTGACTAGTGATTGATGTTGGAACACGCAGTTTTTTCATATCTTCGATAGTGCACCAACTTCCCATGCTGTTTGTACGTCGCTCAGAACAATGTGAGTGGAATTGGAGTGGTTACACGAGTGGGTAACCCGTAAGGTTTAATTGAGGGATGTATGAAGCAGATTAATAACCAGTGCTGAAAACTACATGCTATAATTAGTATCCTTGTTAATTGGCACACCTCCCATGTTGAAAACAATGATTTGAAACTGCTTGGAGTAGGGCGACTAGAATTGGAGGGGTTATATTGGTGACCTGATCTAGATGGGAGTGAAGGTTGAGTGTAATGGAGGTTAGTTAGCGAGATCTACCCTGACTTCAAGAGTCATGCTAGTTACTCTACTGCATCTGCTGCATGTTACATCCTTGTTAGTGGACATGCTGGAACCACTGATTTAAAACTGGCTCAGAGCTAGATAAATTAAGTAGCCTATAGTGAATCCTTCCCCAGCCTCAGGAGATGCTGTAAGCTACAGCTGCTTGCTGTCTTCAGCATACTTATTAATGCATCTTCGCTCCATGCTGAAAACACTGGTTTGAAACCTGCTCAGGGCAGGACAAGCAAAACTGGATAGCTTAAATTGGTGTGGTCACTAGGAACCTTCACGACTCTGGGACCTTTAAGACCTGTCCTGGCATCAAAACGTGCACTACTAACTAATTCTGATTCCCACCGCATGTAACATTTATCATTCCTTTACCTATCTTCCACTCTGGTTTCCCAGTAAAACAAGAGTTGATTAATTGGTGCCGTGACCCAGATGGCAGTAAGGTTGAGAGATTAAGTGTAATGTAGGCCAGCCTCTAAAAAACTATAAAGGTAAACCTCACTCCGCTGGCCCCAAAGAGCACATTAGCAACTGATGTTAAATGCAGCAGTCTTTATACATCCTTGTTTGTGCACTTCCCTCATACACAAAGTCTAGTGTGCATCCATCTAGTTGTAGAACCAGAGGGATCACACTCGCAATCACACAGCTTACACTAGCAGTCATTTATTGATGACTTTGCAACCATCCTGAATACCCTAGCACTGTGGCTTGCTTCTTTTTTCTACCAGAGCTCTACGTCTGGCATATATGCAGTCTGGTGGTTCTGATCCAGAGGTTCTGGCTCACATGCATGACCTTCAAACAGAGGCTCTTACACTGGAGCAGGCAAGACCTAGAGCTGATGAAAGGACAAAAGCAAGAAGTGAGTAGTACAGACATCACTACAAATATCATTTGGGCACTTAAACTGTCTATTAAAAAGCTTTTGATGGGACAAAAGTTTACATTGCCACAAAAATCTCCTAATTTATATTGTTCTTTTGATTCTTATTTTATCGATGGTCTATTTATACATTATTCATAGCATTTTCAAAGACATTCATAACTTTATGACATTCTTGGTTGCTTAAGGAATTGAGTTTAAGTGAAAAGAAGCATGTTGGTCTGTTTTTGTGGGGACAATGACTACATTTTTACACCTAAACTAAATGTTAAGATAACCAATATGTTGATCAGATGGCCTGTTTGATGATCCTTGGCTGGTGAAGTCCAAACCGCCTGCCATTGTTCTGAAAGTCTGACAATGTGGCTAGTCTACTGTCCACATAGTCTTTAATAATATTCTGCTTTAATCCATAAATATGTGTCTTAATTGTCTACGAATGCACAGTTAAGAGTCTACATATTATTTGTTCCTGTAATCATCAGGGATGAAGTCCCCTCAGAGATCGTTGGACTCTGATATTCTTGCTGTGAAGCAGGAAAACCAAAAGCTGGAGGAGGAAATCTTCAGAATTCAGCTGGCCAGGGAGAGGCATAAAGGAGAGCCTGGTATATCTGTTCTGACATATTGAGCAAGATATAATGAACTATGAAATAATGTTTACTTTTTGATAGACAAGATGTTATTGGATTCTGTCTAGTTTGCATGCTCATACCATGAACCACCGTGTACATCCAGTGTACATCTTAATCATCCAATGAAATGGCAGCAACATAATGCATTTAAACATGTAGATGGTCAAGAGGAGATGAAGTCAAACCGAGCATCAGATTAGGTAGAGTGTTTTAAGAACTGCTGATCTACTGGGTTTTTCAGGCACAACCATTGCTCCTGAATAGTCAGATAAAGAGAAATGATCAAGTTTGTTTTTTTGGTGAATCAAAAAGGTCAGAGGAGAATGGCCAGACTGGTTTGAGGTGATAAAAAGGCAACAGTAACTTACAGTAAATTTAACAACCACTTGCAACCATGATCTGCAGAAGAGTTTGTTGTTGCATCTTGAATCCGATTAAAGAAAAGTACACTGGTGCCTCTCCTGTCAGCTAAGAACAAGAAACTGAGAATATGGTTCACTTAGATTCATCATAAATGAACAGTGAAAGTTGAAAACCCGATGAGTCTGGTGAGTCTCAATTTCGGTTGAGACATTTGGATGGCAGGGTCAGAGTTTGGCATAAAGAATGTGAAAACATTGGGGTGATACGGGGGCTAATTTGATTGCACACTTTGAGCTCACCCCCAATTGAGCTTCATTTAAACACACTGCTGATCATGTACTTAACCACCACACACAGTGTATCCCTCATGTGTTGGCCAATTTCATCAAGATAATCCATTTATCATAAAGCTCACATTATGTCAATTTGGATGAACATGGCAAAGAGTTCTCTAAAACTCTAAACTCAAATGACCTCAGTAGTCCAATAGAGCACCTTTTAGGATAAGACGAAAGGGGAAATGTGTGACTGACAGCAGCATGATAATATCATGTCCATATAGACCGTCACTGAAGAATCTGCTTAATCCACGCCATGAAGAATTAAGGCAATTCTTAAGGCAGAAGTGCTAGCAACGCATACAATAAAGCTTCCCCTGAGAGTACACCTGCATATTTCCTGAATATTTTAATAACATTTATATATCTTAGTATATTACTTTTGGTATTAGTGTTTTAAATATTGTGTCACGTTTTAAGGATCAGGGGTCAATGATATCCAGAAGTATCACATCCATCAAATGGCAAGCCTCCAGGCTGAGATTGCCTTTCTAAGTAAAGAAGTAGAGCAGGACCGAGAGAGAAGACCACACCACCATCAACCTCCTCTACTGGTTTTTCCAGAATCATCCATGGCCTTAACTCATGCTGCTCTGGTACTGGTTAGCTGAAAGTTAATCAAATCTTGTTTCAGAATGCTAATGTAATGTTGGACATAAGTAACATTTAAGTTATTTTAAACTATTTTGGAAAACTATTCAGCTGAACTCTGGTTCTGGCAGGAACACTTTTAGCTTAGCTTAGCATAAATCAGTGAATCAGATTAGACCATTAGCGTAGCGCTCAAAATTTTATTTTTTTTTTCATATAAAGCTTTGACTTTTGTAGTTACATAGTGTAATGACTGATGGAAAAGTTGCTGTTTGCTTTCGATATGGCAAGGAACTATACACGGGAACTATATGCCCTCCGTATTATCATTGTGACTGCTGCAGCCATGGTACAGCAGCAAAGTTTCTTGATTTTTAGGTTGAAATAAGAGTGTCAATGGTCTTACCCAGTGCTTCATTTGTACATTGCGAGGTCCCGGAACAGATCATGGTAATAGATAGTGGTAACGGGGTGTTGCGGATGAAAGTGAAGAGGGTTGCAGAGTCGCAGAGGAAAGTGAAGAGCGGGGGGTGGGAGGGCAGTGCGTGTGATGAGGGGGATCAGTAAAATGAGGTGAGGTGCCGGTGTTGTGCCGGAAAGTGCACCTCTGCTGTAAAATGCAATAGTATCTGGATGCAGCCTTTATGATGCAAGCTGAGATTGCATAACTCAGTGATGTAATGTCAGACACAATGCACTCAATGGAGTGAGTGACGTCACTGTGACGGGTAGGGTTAGGGGTGGAGTTAGGTGAGCACATTAAAAAGCATTGGATGCAGCTCAGATTGCACTGCACCAGGTCTGCATCCAAACCCTACTCGTAAAATGCACCCCCTTTGAAATGTGCATCTATTAACTGAAATTGATAAAAAAATATATATATATATATATATATACATACATACATACATAATGGAGTTATGACATTAATCAGAGTGACTGGTGATTTTCATGAATGGAACCCCTCCCTTACAGAAGACATATAAATAAATTGGTTGACTTTAAACACAGATGAGATTAAGTAAATTGTTTAATGTGTGGTTTAGTTTAAAACAACAATTTTGTGTTCCATGTAGCCTAAATGTCTGTTTAAAACCCACCCAAAAGCCTAATTTTAGGCTACACTACAATCAATATTATTAGTTTACATTTATTTGTAAACCTAGTGCGGTTTAAAATGCGTTTCATTTCTTGTCCTTGCTTTATCCATCAAAATAAAAATCATTTTACGTTTTAATCAATTATGGCCTTTGATTTTTTATTTTATTTTTTTATGTAGATCTGAAATGCTATGAAAGTCTGTGAGGGGATTTCTCGGCACAACAGCGGATACGATTTCAGAGGTGCCGAATCCGGCACAAATTAAGCCCTGGTCTTACCCGATTCAATAATTTATGTTAAGTTAAGCTATGCACTGCACTTGCCAGACACAAAGATTTGCTGAATGGATTCAAAAATAGTAAAACGGTTTAACTCTAGGGGACTAGTAAAATGAGCCTATTTTCAAAAACAAAAGGGAGTGTTTTTTTTAAGAATTTACTAAATGATTTCAGATCCTTATAGGCTTATTTTTCTTGTTTGGTCTCATCAATAAATGGGGTAATGTGTCTTTTATTATAACTTTTAATCAATTTAATGGCTCCTTATTGAATAAAAGTATGACTTCTTTATAATAAAATGATTTAAACGCCAGACTTTTAAATGATAATGTATACATTTTGTCTACCAATGTTGCAGGATCAGAGTTCCCTTGTAACCGATTCAATTGAAGCGCTTGGGCCTGCTCAGTATGATCCAGCGTAAGACCAATTCTTTTACCCAGATCAACACATGCACATTTGATTTAAATGCTTCTCTTGTCTGAATGTGCGTGTGTGTGCAGGGCTGGCTTTGTGATCTTCTATGACATAATTATAGGTATTGAAGATACTCTGAGATCAGTGCGCATGTTGGCAGGGTTATATTGTAACGGGCAGTCATTGGGACAGACTACCGTAATGCCGCCTGTACAGTGCCAGCCTGCAGGGTCATTACTCTTCACCAAGAGTCATGGGAACTATGCCATACTTGCTGCTAAACAACCTGTGCCAAGGTAGTTTGGTTTAGACTCGAGTATAGACATCTCTAGCTGGTATATGTTCTTAAATGTGTTTCATTTCAGTGTACAACCGTCTCCAGATCTCTCTTTGGTCATGGAGATACAGACTTCTGGAAGTCTAGACAATTACAAGCATGAAATTGAAGGCTTTGTGACTTTTGGCTGGGCTAAACTTGAACTCTTTGACCAGCACAACCAAGTTCACAGTGGTTTCTGGAGGCTTCCATTTCATTCTCTTCCAGTTCAAGCAGCCCCAAGTTCACATCAGCTGAACTCTACGCCTCAAGTACGTTAACCAAATACTAAAGCATCATTTGTTTAACATGCATTTCTCCTCTCATATGCATGGCCTAAATTTGGTACGGTCACTACTGCCAATGGCTGGTGATATGGGGGACATTTTTTTCTGAAGTAAAAAAATAAATACAGTGCGTTTCTTTCTAAGCTGGGTAAGATGGAAGTTTGTCTTCGAGTAGCAAATGGTTGTAATGGAGACGTTCCAACACCTGCAAAGATGGACCCAAACAACATCAACCAATACAAGTACTTAACGGTATGCAAAACTCAATTCTCCACATTGATTGGTCAACTAAAGTTGATGAGTTTCAAATGTCTTGTTTAGGTTGTCAAAAGCAAACCAGGGACCACAGAACACCCTACAACCATCAAGTTAATTACCTTCATCGATGACCGCGATCAATCATGTGGAGAAGCCCAGTCAGATTTGGTTTAAATCTGAATTGCACTACTGCAAGCTTGCTGTAGCTTATGAATAAAAAGCTTTAATCTCTTTTAGTGATGTTTGCGTTGGCTTCCATTGATCAGAGAATACTGCAGAAGTTGACTTGACAATTCTACTGAACTTCAATAATTCTATTGAAACACTGATCACATATGCAAATATCCTTTATTGAAAGCTTACTACAAGTATACAAAAATCGAACAGACAAAGAAATCTGGTTATTTACAAAACAGAGACAAAAGTTGTTCATGGAGAGTAAATGAGGCAGGCATGCTCTGCTGGTTGGAAGGTAAGGAGTCAAATCAGAAGATGCCCATCACGCGGAGGTCTCCACAGAGGAAGAGTTGGCTGGCTGCAAGAGAAAAATATTAATATTAACAAGCAGAACTCAGAACTGCAGCTTAAGCACTAAGAATTAATGTGGACAAAAACTACACTTCAAACTCCTCCAAATCCATTAGCCCAGTCAACATACATTAACCCAAGTGGAACGTAACGTCTCGGGACCCTGCTAGGAGTGTACCAGTAAATATCTGAATATTCCCTGGTCCAGAGTTGAACCCTTCTAGTATGGTTGAAGCAATAGTTTATATACACATTGTAAACAGCAAAAGTTTAAGTAAATGGAAAGGGTATTTAAAATTAGCAAGACTTAAGTGAGAACTTGATTCAGCAACGCATCTTGGCCACGGTGCCATTCAACGGTCTTTACGGTCAAGCCCTCTGACCCTATTAGAGAAACAGTAAGCCTATCAACTCGCCTCCTGTTCCATTTTCTCCTGGACTCCATTGCCGTTGTGGGCGGAGTCGTCGCTGCCATTAACTGATGTGTCCTGTTTAGTCTTTTTAGCATCACTGTCCTTTTTTGGACTCTCCTCGTCTGGTTTCCTCTGTGCAGGAACAAAGCAGGACAGAACACCACTTAATTTTTGCGCTAAACACCTATTCTCTACATGCTACAAGCACACGTGGACACTTCAACTACACCACAACTACAATACACCAAGCCACAATAAAAGCGGTCACCACAGAAGCTCCAAGCAACACCAAATCTCATCGAGCATATTCAGCTCTTGACCAAAGCATGCATAATTGACCTCAGCAGAGGTCCCTTTATGATACTACACTCCAGCTGCATGTAATGGAAAACATGCTAGTCCCCCCCATCAGAAATAAAAAAAGGACACAAACCTTTTTGCGGACAAGATGAGAAATATCAGATGCAGATTTTGAGGAAGAGGCACCATCAGCTGGCCTCACAGAAATCTGGGGGAGGAAGAAGAGATTTATAAAAAAAAAATAAAATAAAAAAAATTTGGCAAGGGTCACTTTAATTATAAAATATTCACACACCTGACTAGCAGTAGATGAAGACGGGCCACCATTCTCAGCAGGGAATGCAGATGATGTAGATGCTCCCGCCTGTAAAACAAACAAATTCTAAAACACTACTCTGGTTCCAATTTTTTATTATTATTTTTAAACGTATTAAAAAGCATTCCTAGCAGGTATTAAACTATACATTACAACTGGATTCATGTTAACAGTACCAGGCTGTGTAAACCCAGGCTGATATTAGACCTCATGAATTGAACAATTGATAACATTCATTAGGGGAATAAAGCAGCTCACAAGAGTCTGATGGATGGCCTCTGAAGCTGCAGCAGCCGTCCTCTGGCTCTCCTTAGCATCTTCAATCTTCTCTTTAATTTCTGGCAGCAACTGTTTCAACTCCTCAAGCTCGCCCTTCTCTTCCTTTGCCGCCTCTTCACCTTCTGCCTTGTCAATCACCTCCTGAAGCATAGCTGGAACAGCATAGATAAAGATGCACAATAGTATACCATGTTTGCGCACAACAAATTTTGGCACGCACGCACGCACAAAAAAAAAAAAAAAAAAAAAAAAAAAAGCCCTTACCAAGACGGCTCTCAATGACTTTGATAGAGTTGGAGAAGTGCTCTATGGCTTGGTTGTATTGTGTGGTGTAACTGTAAGTGGTGCCCAACTGGTAATGAGTCTCAGCCAAAAGACGACTATGAGAGGGA
Source organism: Danio tinwini (assembly GCA_903798205.1). Taxonomy (NCBI): domain Eukaryota; kingdom Metazoa; phylum Chordata; class Actinopteri; order Cypriniformes; family Danionidae; genus Danio; species Danio tinwini. Next base: position 7,078,774 of record CAIGQZ010007154.1, read on the forward strand.
AGGTGCTTGAGCTGCAGGGTTAAACACTCGTTGAAGTCCTCCAGAGCCTGACTGTAGTTTCCTACATAGGAATCAAAATGGACAAATATTAAAAGTTAAAGAATGGGTGATGAACGGTTTATTCCATTTAAAAAAAAAAAAAAAAAAAACTAAAAGAAAGTCGTTTACTCAATATACACACCTGATTCAGCTCCAACTTCTCCAAGCTTAAGGTAAATCTGTGCCGCCATTAACTGACCCTCTTTGTCATCTTTTCTATAGGAGGTATGTGTGTGTGTGGGGGGTGAATAATAATAATAATAATATTTTTATTTTATTTTAAAATGAATAAAAAAATACATAAATAAAAAAAGCATACCTTTTATAAATAACCTTTGCAACTTCAAGCATCTCCCAGGCCAACTGCAGGTTTCCAACTTCATCCTCTTCGCTTTCCTAAAAGCGCAAATAAACCAGTCAAAAATCAGAATGCAAGAGAAAGGACATGAATGAAAGGATTACAGACCTTATCCTTGGCATCACCCTCTGCATCCTCATCATCATCATCATCGTCGTCGTCGTCCTCATTACCATCATCTAAAAAAAAAAAAAAAATTATAAAAATAATAATAAAAAGAGAGAACTCCAACATTAACCTTTTGAAAACTCCTCACCATGGACACCCCCTCAGTGACATTGCAAGCATACAAACTAAATATCCAGAATTTAGAAGTAGATTCACCAAGTGAAGGTTAGCAAATTCACCAAAATGCTAAAATCTTGTGCTCCCCAGAGTCCGCAAAGCTTCACTACCTCCATCCTCTTCCATGGGTTCTTCAGTCTCTTCACTTCCATTTTTCCCTTCAACATTTTCATCTTTTTCAGCCTTTTCAGAAACTCCATTTGACACAATGACATCTTTATTTGTAGAAGCTCCTTCATCCTCAGCCTTCGATTTCTCAGTCAAAGCAGGTTTTGCCTCATCTTCAGCTGGTCTCTCATTCTCTGCAGGTTTTGCCTTGTCAGCCAGCTTTTCCTCTTCAGGTTTTACTTCATCTGGTTTCTTGTTTTCTGCAGGTTTTGCCTCATGTATAGCCATTTTCTCCTGATTCTCTGCAGGTTTTGCTTCATCTACAGCCATTTTCTCTGCAGGTTTTGCCTCATCTACAGCCATTTTCTCTGCAG
>CAIGQZ010007154.1:7079947-7094548 GCA_903798205.1 Danio tinwini
TTTTGCCTCATCTACAGCCATTTTCTCTGCAGATTTTGCCTCATCTACAGCCATTTTCTCTGCAGATTTTGCCTCATCTACAGCCATTTTCTCTGCAGATTTTGCCTCATCTACAGCCATTTTCTCCAGATTCTCTGCAGGTTTTGCCTGGTCTTCAGCTGGTTTCTCACTCTCTGCAGGTTTTACCTGGTCTTCAACTTGTTTCTCACTTTCAGGTGATTTTGCCTCATCTTCAGTTGGTTTTTCAGTTTTAGGTGATGCAGTATCTGCTTCCTTTGGTGCTTCATCTACCTTTACCTGCTTCTCCTTAACTTCCTCTTGGTTGTTCTGCTTGCCTTCACCACATTCCTCTTTTTCTACCTCTGACTGAGTTTTGTCCTCTGACATGGCATCATAAACCTGTGCTCGAAGTTCATCCCTGGTTTTCTCTGAATCATTGTACAAACAAAGGGAAATTGCCATGTTACAGCTAAAGTCCCTCTAAGAAAGAGTTGCGTGACACTTAAATTGGCTTGAGAAATAGAAAATTTCAGTCATAAAAAATTTTAAAGTCTTAGAAAAATGTGGTGGTTTGAAAACCTCACCTTTCGCAAATACAAGGTCAAGAATAGCCCATGTATGAGATTAGCAAAATTAACAATTCTAAAAATATTTCACAAACCATCCAAGTTGTCAGCACTTTCAATCTTCGAGTCATCCTGTTTCTCGCCCTCCTCAGAGGACTCTTCTGGGACTCCTTCTAAAGCATTACCAAGCACGGTGTTCTCCATCCTAGAAAATTAAGCAAACGTTAGTCAATGGTAAAATGCCAAAACGTAAATTAACCCTTTATATACCTGGCAAGCTCCAGAAGGGCCTTCCCACAAAAGAAAAAAGCTTCACCACATTCGTCAGCAGTGTCTCCATACTTCTCAGCTCTAAAATTAAAGCAACAAATTAAGCACAATAGTCCTGGTCCTTGATTCTTTTTATTTACTAGGATACACCTGAATCCTTATACAGTTATTACTGCACCATTGCATCTTGGTACAAAGGTCCCACCTATTATGCATTTCAGCAACACTACATAATATAAAATACGCAGAATTTATTTAACAATGCACTTCCCCATCAAAGAACACATTTTAATGCAGGAGAAGCAACATGTGCACTAGTTCATAAGACAAATAAAATTTTGTCCCAGGCATGGTATTGGTAGTTTGAAATGCAGTTTAAATGATGCTTTCAGGTTTAAACCAAAGCACTTCAAGAATAAACCGGTTTGAGGAAAGCCAATTCTACTAAAGAATAAAAAATTTTAATTAGCCAAGAAATAGATATACACTTTTTTTTTAAATGCACCATTCTTCATAATTTAACAAAGACCACCTCTTAGTGGTATCAAGGTAACTGTAAACAGTGGCGTTAGCAGCCAATGGGTTTACATTAACACAATCTATACATAACCTAGTAGTAAGTGTCTGGCATGCATTCAATGGATACACTGGTTCCATTTATAAGAATCACATGCATCATCTGCTTTCTACTCACAGCATGGCACAAGCCTCCTGGAACACACTGACTGCAGACACAACATCACCCATCACCAAGTGCCGAGATCCAGTACCAATCAGCTTCTTTGCTTCCTCAGCAACGTCAACAGAGCTGAGGGAGAAAATAAAATACATACACATTTAAAATCGTTATTTACATACTCTACATTTGTTTCAAATCGATTTAGAGGTTATCTTTGTCAAAATAAAAAGCTGGACACTAGAAGTAATTGACCTCCATATTTTTTTTAAGCCTACAATTCATGTCAATTGTTAACAATATTTAAAATATCGAAATGAGCTGCTTTCAGCTGAAAAAACAACATACAAACACGTAAATAAAATGTAAACACCACGAGGGTAACATTTTGGGCTAACTATCCCTATAATATGAATTTTATTTGTGTTAGGGTGAAGTGCAGTCAACTCACCTGTCTCCAGCGCTTGAGGAGCAAGGTTTCTCTTCCATACTGAAATGACAAACGACAGAAACACACACGGTTATACAGTATAACGTTGCTGGTTCGCCTAAAAACACTTATCGAATAAAAAGTCGCACTAAACTTAAAAAAAAAAAAAAAGAAAAAGTTCACGTACATATAGTTCAAGTTAACTCTTTACTACCACTGGTGTTACTTAATAGAGTGCTAACATTCCGCCGCGAACGTAGCTAACATTAAACAGAACCATATAATGCAAACATGATATCCAAATTGTAACGTACTGTTTTTAGTGTTACCGCCACCTTTTAAACTGGACTCTGGCGCCGTGTGCAGCCATTTCAACGCAGCGCCGAGCTCACTGACGGGCCATTCATGACGGTGCGTCAACCGAGCGGGAATTTCCTCATTTAGGACATATAAACAAGTTAACCGTTCGTATTAAACCTTCTCCCGCCAAACCAAGGCAGCCAAACACACAACACGGCAGCGGGGATCAACGGTGATGCCATCCCGTCGCGTGCGACAGGGTCCGGGCGCGTGAGAAAAGCGAATCGACGTACGAGCGAGAGACATTTTTTTTCCTGACAAGGACGCCCCTGCTGCAGCTTTGTTATCAAACGAAAGCAGTCAAAATCTCTCACGCTGACTTCCTTTAACTTAACTTAAAAGGTTACTTTAGAGGTTTGGAAGCGCACTTAACTTGAAAATGCACTTTACCTTTCGGCGGTTGAAGTAGCTCCGGTTTCCTCGGGCATTTTAACGCGTTAAATAAACTAAGCTTAACTGTACTGTTGGATGATGCGAGTGTCTGTGGCGGGTTTGTGAAGCTGCTCCTGAATTAGTCTTTGTTGGCGCCTTTAAATACGGACACAAACCGTACTTCCGCTGAACTACGACCCTGTCACAAAAACGCGGGAGAATAAATTTAAAGGGCCAGTAACCGTATTACAGTCATATGCAGTGTCGCACTAGATTAATAAAAGGTATCATTTTATAAAGTAATTACATTATCTGAAAAATAAATTATATAGAATTCATTGAAAAAAATAAAAATGAATAATTGCTCAAAAATAGACTCAATTTACTTTCTTAAAACACGTTACTGCTGTTATTGTATATACATACATACATACATACATATATAAATATAATAAGACAAGAACAGTGAGTTCATAATAATGAATAAATACTTGCAAAAGGGACTAAGCTGAAAAGAAAATGAATGAATAAATCAACACTTGCATTGCTGCATTTGTTTAATGTCATCATCATTACACCTAATTGAACATTATTGCATTTTATTTATTTATTTATTTATACAGGGACAATGTAAAACATGTGCCAGAGCTAGCTATAAAGCTAATTTACACCTGTAGTCTCTGGGCAGGAAGTTGTAAAAAGTTTAACAATATTATAAAAATAGTACAATATACACTTACAGTACAACACATACAATTCATCATAGTCAATAAAATTAAATCAAATCAGTTGTTGCACATTTGATTTTCTTTAAGCCAAATTTTAAGCAGTTTTTAAAATATTAAAAGCGGTACTCTCTCTAATATACACTGGTCTTTTACTCCATCTTTCTTCTGCTCTGACTGAAAAAAAAAAAGATTGTCCAAAAACAGTTCTCTTGAGTTTAACTGAACAATCACCTCTAACGATGACCTAGTCTGTCTTATATGCCTTGCAGACAATCACACATTGTTTGAGAGGTGGAGGTGCAAGATCATTAAACACTTTATACATTAAACACACATCAGTTTTTCCAGTGTTAGGTTGCAGCTGGAAGGGCATCCGCTTGCATAAAACATATGCTGGAGAAGTTGGCAGTTCATTTCGCTGTGGCGACCCGATTAATAAAGGGACTGAGCTGAACAGAAAAGAATGAATGAGTGACACACATCAGCATAAAATAAAAAAAATTGTCAAATGTTAGCAATTTATGTTGTTCAATAAATTTACAGTAGCTACAGTATTAAAATTTTAGCTAAACTTTTAATAATATGCTATTTATTTATATAAAAAAGACATTGTAATGTAACTGCTGGGTGTCTAAATATATATATTTTTTTTACTTTTGAATTATCATAGTTCTCAGTAAAACAAATACTTTAAATCAAGCATTTGCATCTTAACAGCTTGACAGTTCAACTAATGACCATGGTGTATAATAAATTGCAATTAAATTAAACAAAACAGTGATAAAATTGCGATTTTTCATGACAGTAACAAGATTCTGCTTATCTTCACTCATTTAATTTAATAATATCATATTTATTTTTTATTGTAGCAGTAACAGTCCAGATATATCCTAAACAGGTTTCATACAATTTACTATTTATCCTTCTTATATAACTCCTTGAGGCGACACAGTGGCTCAGTGGTTAGCACTGTCATCTCACAGCAAGAAATTCACTGGTTTGAGTCCCAGCTGGGTCAGTTGGCATTTTTGTGTGGAATTTGCATGTTCTCGTGGGTTTCCTCCAGGTGCTCCGATTTCCCCCACAGTCCAAAGACATGCGGTATAAATAAACTAAATTGGCCTGTGTGTGTGTGTGTATGTTGATGTTTCCCAGTACTGGGTTGCAGCTGGATGGGCATCCGTTGTGTAAAACATATGCTGAATAAGTTGGCGAACCCTGATAAATAAAGGGACTAAGCCGAAGGAAAATTAATGAATATAATCCCTTGTTCATAAAGTTCACTTCCATGAAAGACAAACAAAAAAAGCAGACATTTCAGTATATAACAAATTGTTTATTGTGTTTATAAGTACACAGAGAACTTAATGAACGTTGGTTCCAAGGCACAGAATTTAGTGGAAGTGTGTATTAATAGGGATCATTAAATGGGTAGTGAGGATGTCCTGCATCACGGGGTACAGATTTACCATCAACCTACAAATAACAAACAGACACAAAGCACTCAATTTGAAAACAGATGCAAAAACATTATTACATCTAACTACGTTTGACTGCTTTTGTTTAGTTTTTTTTGGCTAAAACACAATATCAGATTTACATTTAAAGGTGCTGTATGAACGTTTTTGACTCTTCTAAAGCATTAAAAAAACATAATATGTTTGCAGATATTCAAGAAACATGCCAAGTGAACATTCTGGTGTATCTGAAAATCTGAATTCAGTTATTCTGCTTTGAAAATGTGTGTTACGTGCTGGAACGCTGTCTTTGTTTTGGTCTCTTTAACCCACCCAATGTGACTTTAGCCAATTATATTTCAGCACCCCGAGTTGCCTTGTTGGAAAACAGCACATTTCATTCATTCATTCATTCAGAAAGGCTCTCAAAGCATGCGTCCGTGACCGAAATGTGACTTCCGGTGGACAGTAGCAGACTCCGAAATGAGATCCAGATCCACAGTTCCACATGAGGTTATCAATTAGCAAATAATACAAATATTACGAACATAAAAATTAGGTGAGCACGTTACATTGTAACCGCGTGTCCTAACAACACCCTACTTGACGAAATTTGCAGTGAGTGGCAATTTGGCTGTTTGCCCCAGACGAAACACGACAGAAATTTAAATACAGCCATTCAGAAGCACACAGAATATGCACTCACTCATGAAACGGTAAGGGTTAGAATCTATTTAATACACGTTAACCCTCTTTAACATCATTAAATGTAGATGCTGAATCACTCATATGTGTTTAGTTCTAAAGTTTAATCTCAAACGGTTTATTGTATTTTTAAGATATGAGGTGAACTATTTGCTGCTGTTTTCAGTAGTATGCCAATAAATGTGATGTAAAATGGCATTTAACACTGAATAAAGCACATGAGGTGTAGCTGAGGTGATGACTGTCAGTTTTTCTGTTGTTCAGCTGCAAAAAATAGAAGCCGTTTCTAATACATCAACTCGAAGTGTTGGTTAGAACAAAAACTCCTTTTAATATGGAGAATATTCCTTCTATCGCATGCCGTTGTTTTTATATAGAACACGAATTAAATCAGCTGTTAGGCTCTATTTTTAGACTCGCTCCTGTTGGTCCTCAATCTGGGCACCTGCGCTTGAGTTTGTTTCGATTCAGGAATGTAATACTTAGTTCAACCACTGGGTGTCAAACTTGCATACTGCACCTTTAAGGTAACCTCTTTAAGCTACTTGCAATGTAGGATTTTATGTTATTTTGTGGCATACAATTAATGTAACTTACAGTAATAGTTGGCACAATGTAACGCCAGCCTCTGTGTAAAGCTGTCACCTGACTCATTTCTTCAGATTCAAGAGTAAAATCAAACACCTGTAGGTAAATGCATTGCATTATTATGTTACATGATTATAAACACTACACATAATAAAGCACTAAAGGGAAGCTTGCAGAAACCTGGATATTCTCTTTAATCCGAGACTGTGTAATGCTCTTTGGGATAGTCACTACTCCTCGTTGAGTTTGCCACCTGCCAAAACATCAATGAAGAAAGAGTGTGACACAATAATCAGTGGAGAAAAGCAAATGCATAAAGCACACATTTACCTGATGATAATTTGTGCAGGGGTCTTGTTGTATTTCTTGGCTAGTGCAGCAATGACTGGTTCCTCCAACAGCACAGGCTCATCTGGATGCTTCCAGGCTCGGTCAGGAGATCCCAGCGGACTGTAGGCGGTCATTACCAGACCTTGATCACGGCAGTGAGACAACAGCTCAACCTGTGCAAGGTATGGATGGGACTCCACCTGCAAGGTTCTATTGTTACTGATTTATTAGACCAAATACATTAGGAAATGATTCACTTTATACCTGTAAAACTGTGGGTTTGATGTTTGCAACTGATAAGATGTCATCGATTTGCCTACTGTTGAAGTTCGAGAGCCCAATTGCTCTGACGAGACCCTTTCCCACAAGTTTTTCCATTGCAGCCCATGTCAGTTTGTAGTCTATGTCATCATACAGCAAGGTTCCGTCTTCCTTTCTTGGAAAAGGGGAATCGCCTCGCCTGGACAAAAGTAAGAGCATAAAAACACGGATATCTAAGAAAAGGCAGAAGACAATAAATGGATAGTTCGTCCAGAAATGTAAATTCTGTCATCATTTCATAGTTTAAAACCTGTATGACTTTGCTTCTTCTTCTGAACACAAAATAAATGTTGTTTTGAAGAATGCCGATCACCAAGCAGTTGATTGTTCTTACTGTTCAATGAACGCAAACTGTTGTAGATTATTAAAGAAGCAAATCCGTCAGCTGCGCCTTCAGCAAACTTCCTAATTCCTGCAGCACGAGGACTTTATGATTGTTTATGAGTGTCAAAAGTGGCTGATCTGTTCGGCGAAATATTAGACTGCGTGTCACCGCATATCAAACAACTTAAACGATATAACTAAAGAAATCTCCACTGTGCTGAGCGAGAACGATTACCTATATTTTTATTTATTTTTTAATAAATAAAATTTATTTTATTTATCAGCGCTTTATTTTTTTTACATATATTTTTTGATTAGATTACATGTGTGTGTATATATATATATATATATATATATATATATATTTTTTTTTTATGTGTATATTTTTTAGACTACATTTTATAATTGTATTTATTGTAAATTCTTTTTACAACTCTACTTTTTGTATTTTGTATTAATATTATATGTTAGGCATCTAGGGTCTGAGAGTAACCGGAATTTCGATTCTCTGTATGTCCTGTACATGTGGTTGAATTGACAATAAAGCTGACTTTGACTTTGTCTTACTGAGCAGCGCATCATCGATGACGTAAGCGTGCCCAGGCCCGAATGTAATGTGAGTGCGGGCTGTCGGGGGAGATGGGAGGGGGGACAAGTGTGCTTTGGCCCGGTTCAAGGCAACTGTACATAGTGGGAGTACGGCCTTAGAGTTTGAAGATGACAACTGGAGTGCAGTATTAGATAATGTGCACACCTCCACTTTATGCGCTAGACTCAGTTTTACACAATTTAAAACGATTCACAGAGCTCATCTCTCAACAAATAAACTTTCTAAAATATATATCCCAATGTTTCAGATATGCGTGATAAATGTAAACTTCCACCATGTAATCTTAGTCAAATGTTTGTATTTTGTCCCAAGTTGCAAAATTATTGGATTACTTTCTTTAAAAGTGTTTCTGATATTCTTGGGGGTCAAGTTAGCTGTTTGCCCTTTAATCGCTATCTTTGGTGTTCCCTCTCACCTTTAAACCAGAGACACACTGATATTGTGGCTTTTGCATCTCTTCTCCCTAGGCACAGAATACTGTTGTCTTGAACCTCAACCACACACCCCCCTCTATTACATTGTGGCTTAAAGTTTTGGTCTTCTTTTTAAAACTTGAGAAAATTAAATACAATATCAGAGGTAGGGGAGAACAGTTATTTGAAAAATGGCAACAATTTATTGCATTCTTTAATGACTTAAAACCTTATATGTGGATTGAGTAAAGGTATATTTGTATGTATGTATGTGGTTTGTTATTTTTTTCTGTATTTGTATTTATTTTATTTATTTATTATTTTATTTTTTCCCCCAGATGTTGATTGTTTTATTTGGGGATTGTTTTGTGCATTGTTGTAAAATGCTATTTGCAAAAATAAAAATTCCATGACGAAAAAAAAACTACTTTATATTTCATCTCCTTAAGATGATAAGTGAGAGGACAAATGATTATATGTCAGCCAAAAAACAAGACAATCTATTTAAACACCAGTATATGGACTAGGCATGGGACGATAACCTTTTTAAGGTATACCACGGTTTGGAAAAGTCAAAATTTTAAAACCACTAAAATTTTCTGCTATACCGTTCCTGTGGTATATGTAAAATATTTTTTGTTTTTTAGGACAATAGTATCTCCAGCAGAAAATATATCCCAAAATGCAGTTTAAAGTGTATAGAAATCTGTTTTAGAAAGACAGCAGAAGTTAATAAATCATTTAAATTATTTAGCCTGACATGTTTACTGCTCCAAAATATTTTAAATGTTTCTCATTCATGTTCAATGTGGAAAAAGTTTTTGTTTTTTGCCCAGACATTTAAAAAGAATATATTTTATAGCACTAATCACAATACCGTCAAACCATGATATTTTTATCCAAGGTTATCATACCGTCAGAATCCTATACCGGCCCATGCCTAATATAGATCAGATATAATAGATAGAAGGCTAGATATAACGACTAGTATCAATATTCTTTTTAATCAGTATTTTTTAACTGAAGTTAGTTAAATGTCATTATATTATAACAACTTGCTGATAAATGATAAATCGTATTGGTTTTAAAGATAAATAAATAAAAAAAACAGTTAATTCGTATTTTTAAGCCTCCATTATGGTTCTTTCAATATGTCTTCAAATGATTCTTCCTCTAAATTTGCCTAGACTTTTAAAATATATAAACTTTTGTTATGCCTAATTACATTTCAGTGGGTTTCTTCAGTAAATAATGGGAAAAGTGTATGCTAGCTATCATTTTGAGCTCAAAAAATTATACTTATATGTAAAGAATAATAATGTGATATTAATTATGAGTAGAACTGGAAGCTTACTGGAAGGCATATGGCCAATGGATGAGGTAGAGGTCCAGGTACTCCAGCTTCAGGTCTTTCAGAGTCTTTAATAGAGACGGCTCCACGTCATCCGGGTGGTGCTTTGTGTTCCACAGTTTGGAGGTCACAAACACATCCTCTCGCCTTATGCCCTGAAAGAGAAAAGAGGTCGTAATGCACTCGTTGCTTCTTTATATATGTATGTTGGGGTATATTTCTCATATGTAATCTAGATGTAGTGACATACTTTATCAGGTCCCATCGTTTCCTGGAAAGCTTCACCAATCTCTGGCTCGTTTGCATAAATAGGAGCACAATCAATGTGTCGATAGCCAGATTCCAATGCCCAAATAACTGCCTGTTTTACCTGCAATACATAACATATTTATGCAAAATGCCACATCAAGTCCTACAGAGCAGACTCAATAATTATTGCAAAATATGATTATTAAAAGGTATAAATTGAAACAGTATACTTCATCCTAATTCTCAAAGGACTGTATACTGAACATTCAGATTCTGTCATATTGCTTGACTGATAAGCTTAAAACAGGAGAAGAAAGTAATGAAAAAAAACTCACTTGTCCAGGTTCACTCTTCCATGTCCCAAGTCCCAGAAGGGGCATCTTTCGTCCAGTGCTCAGGACAGCAAAGTCATTCATACTCATCCTGTGTGCCTTGAGAAAAGAATGAACAAATATGAACAGTGTACCTACAGAAGTAATGTAATAGCCAGTACGATATAAAGTTTGTGGTTTAATCTAACGAACCACTAACAGAAAGGTTGCAGAAAATGTAAAGTGAATGAATGCAAACTGTCCAGAACTGAAATTTAGGATGTAAATGAAAGGAAGTGTAACCTGCTGACTCGTCAGCTGACTTCCACGGCAGCTCTAGCAGGATGTAAGCACTGTAAAACTCTCTGCACTGGCCTTTTGGATAAAGTATATCCTAGTTAGCCAGTTTTATCAAATTGAACAGCATTTCCAATTGGTCAAATCAGTTCAAGTATAGCTTAACTGCATTATCATCACAAGTCATTATTCTTCAACAGTCTGTAGATTATTTAGTTAATTGCATGAATCACTCGGTCAGTTGGATAACGTACCATTCTTTGACTGTAAAACTTGTGAGAATGAATGAAGAGACGGTGAGCGCGCTGAATATGCTGCATTTCTCTCTGTGAAATCAGGTCAACTAGCGTCCCATGTGGCTCTTCATAACAATGATTGTTTGTGTGTGTGTGTGTGTGGAGGACAGTTTATATGGTATTTGTTCAGATACTTACTTTGTGTGGGTAGGATAAGGAAAATTCTCCACAACAAACCCGGTTGATTAAAAAATAGTTTTTTTTCATAACGTCGTCGTATTTATTTCCTGTTCAAAGTCCCGTGGAAACACCTGTCAAAATAAAGGTCTCAATAAAATGAGCAGAAATTATGATCAAGTCGACATTTTCGTATTCAAACTTCCTCGTAAAAAAACAGTATTTTCTAGTCAGAGTGACATTAACATAAATGAAACAGATTTGTGGATGATACTTGATAAAAAAAGAAGCAAAAACAATAGTTGGCTAAACTACATTTTAAATAAAGGTATACGATCACAAACCCCATGTAATTTACATGGAATTTTAAACCTTTATTACCATGTACTTTAGTTGACAATTTAGTGATCATTGGGAAAACATTATGACTACTCTAAAACTCTTTGTGTTCTGTGTCTATCTGTGTTTACACCTTTAGTCATTGGCATACACACACACTTGAAACTTTGGTAATTTCATTAATAATAACTTAATAACTTAAGTTAGGTAAAAGTGGCTATATAATTTAGAAATTCAAATCACTAATATTTAAAATATTTCCTCTCTCCTTAAATTACTCTGACCCAAATTACCAAAACAGTAAAAAGGGCTTATATTCTGTCTTCCATTTGCTTAAGCTGTTCAGATTCAGTTCTGTTATTGAGTGAAATATACACCTGCATACATTTTTCAAAATTCACTGAAATCATACAGCAAAATAACGACAATGCACATTTTCTTGTTCACCATTCCACTCGTTTTCTTTTTAAAAGGAGACATGGAAACTACAATACATCAAAAGTTTATTTTGCACAGTACAGCTAATTTAGGATGAACAATAACCTGGTTGTGAATTTCAATTGCATAAAAAAAAACAGCATCAAAATATTCTGAGCACTAAATTGGGCATCTGTGATTTACAGAGTAAGATCAAGCTTTTTTTACAACAGAAATGGATATTTCAAAAAAAAAAAAAAATCTATTAAAAAAAGAAAATCTGAGATCACTCGTTTCCTCTTCGACTTCTCTTGTGACTCTTCTTTGACCGACTAGAACACAAAGAGACAAGCATAGCATGAAGCAAAAGTAAAAACACAAAAGTTACAAGCAATAAACATGTCATTTATATTAAATTGGCTTATATAAATATTACCTTTCTGGGGACTTAGAATGACTGCGATGTCTGTGACTTCTGTGGTGACCTGGAAGAAAATATACCGATATTCTTAATTAGCAGTTTTGTAATTTACTACATACATTTAAAATAAGATATTGTAGCATTTTATTTTGTTTATGCACTTGAGAAGTGCCTGGCTTTACCTGGAGATTTGGAGCGATGCCTTCTCTCTCTAGATCTACTGCGGTGCCTACGAGGACTTTTGCTGCGGTGTCTATCACGATCTCTTTCCCGTCTGGGTGATGGGCTGAATGAACAGAGTAATCAGACAAATGTATTGAACTGTAGATTCTCTAGTAGTAATAATGTGACCACATAATAGTGTCTAAGATATATTGGTGAGATCTTAATTACAATTTCATGACATACCTTCGTCTTTTTGGTGATCTGCTCCGTCTAACATGAACAAGAAGAATCAGAACATCCAATAAGTCAGTCTGTAATGAATAATATTATTATTGTGAATCCCAACAGGATGAGTAGTAGCATCACTGACCTTCTGGGTGAGCGGCTGCGTCTGTAACGTGGAGATGGAGATCTGCGTGGCCGGTCCATATCTCTATAACTTCTTCTGTGTGGCTCTGGTGACTGCATTCTCTCCGGCTGTGGCACAAGATATTAAAACAATTATATTTACAAGAATTCGCTTGGACAGATTATTAGAAATTGTAAATTCACTTTTACCTTCTCGTCTTCCTCATCCTCCTCTTCACTGGTCTCCACCTCATCCAGGTCTTCTTCAAGGGCACTAATACGAGGATCCAGCAGCTCAGCTTCTTCCAACACTTGTCTCTTCTATAGAGGAAAAATATATGATGAATAAATAAATAGAAAAGCACTATTTTATGACTTATCTGACTTCATACACTTGTTCTGTAATTCACATTGTTAAAAAAACAAAATTTATACACCACAATATATTTTTGTTTCTGATACCAACTTCTGATACTTGTATTTTTAATTGTCACAATATTGTGAATTATTTGTTGGGAGTAAGAGGAATGAGATTTTTATATATATATGAGCAATTCCATGCAAAAGTCAACCTTGCCATGAGAAAAATGAAGTTTTCGTCAAAATAGCGAAACCATTTCTGAATTTTTTGTATAGCCTTGTACTTTACAGTGCTTTAAAAATACTCAAAAATGTCTCTGTCAATGTTTTTAAACAATTATATTTGATTTACAAAAGTCACACAAGTGACAATTTCACATCCGTCACATCCATAACGGTAAAGTGTTACATCCATAACAAAGCTTTTTCCTTATAAATGTAAACAATAATAAACTCAATCACGTTTGTTCTATAGAGTGACAACTCTTATCCTGTTGATTAGCATAGTTTCTTTTGGGTTGTGCAGTTAAATTCACAGAATTTCAACAAAGTATGTTGTATACTGTAAACTCACAGACTTTATTTGTCACATCCATAACGCATGTTTATTTTCCTCATTTAAAATATAAAAATTGTTTACAGATTGATATTTTCTGCTTCCACAACTCTGTGGTCAGTTGTTCTGTAAAATATAAACAGATGTTTCAATATGATGTTAACATATACTTCCTCTGTCAATTTATGTTTTGAGATTTTACTGCAAATGTCACATACATAACGCTGGAATTGCTCATATATATTTTCATGCACAACCATCTCTAGGGTTTACAGACAATGGTCCAAAAAAGAGAAAATATCCAGTGAGCGGCCAGAGGAGAATGGCTAGACTGGTTTGAGCTGATAGAAAGGCAACAGTAACTCAAAAAAAACACTCGTTACAACTGAGGTATGCAGGAAAGCATCTGTGAACGCAAAACACGTCAAACCAGGCATGGCAGATGGGCTACAGCAGCAGAAGACCACACCGGGTGCCACTCATGTCAGCTAAAACAGGAAACTGATGCTACAATTCACACAGGCTCACCAAATTTGTACAATAGAAGATTGGAAAAATGTTGCCTGATCTGATGAGTCTTGATTTTTGCTGCAACATTCAGATGGTAGGGTCAGAATTTGGTATCAAAAACATGAAGCATGGATCCCTCCTGCCTTGTATCAATGGTTCAAGCTGGTGGTGGTGTAATGGTGTGGGGGATATTTTCGTGGCAAACTTTGGGCCCATTAGTAACAATTGAGCATTGTGGAAACGCCACAGCCTACCTGAGTATTGTTGCTGACCATGTCCATCCCTTTATGACCACAGTGTACCCCTCTTCTGATGGCTACTTCCAGCAGGATAACGTGTCATGTCATAAAGCACGAATCATCTCAAACTGGTTTCTTGGACATGACAACGAGTTCACTGTACTGGCCTGAAATGGCCTCCACAATTATCAGATCTCAATCTAATAGTGCACCTTTGGGATGTAGTTGAACGGTAGATTCGCATCATAGATGTGCAGCCGACAAATCTGCAGCAACTGCATGATGCTATCATGTCAATATTGAGCAAAATCTCTGAAGAATATTTCCAGTACCTTGTTGAATCTATGCCATGAAGGATTAAGACAGTTCTAAAGGCAAAAGGGGGTCCAACCCAGTACTATTAGGTGTACCTAATAAAGTGGCCGGTGAGTGTATATGTGTGCATATATATATATATATATATATATATATATAT
>CAIGQZ010007154.1:7098088-7114156 GCA_903798205.1 Danio tinwini
TGTGTGTGTGTGTGTGTGTGTGTGTGTGTGTGTGTGTGTGTGTGTGTATGTATGTGTGTATATATATATGTGTGTGTGTGTGTGTATATGTGTATGTATATGTGTGGTTTTGTAAATTATATTGTGCATCACAGTTTTCATCTCAGATCTGCAACATGAGCCGCTACATCACAAGACTGAGAATGAGAAGAACTTACAAATGGAACGGCAGACCAGTGGCTGAAAACAGGAAACTCAGAAGGCAATACTATGGGTAAGAGCATATGTCACATCTTGATGATCACTGCACAAGTAGAACACGCACACAAAAAAAATCATGGAATTGGTTTGATTGTGAGGCCTTGAAATGTTGTTGAAGCATTTAAAGTGTATCTGATATTGATCATTCTGTGTCAGCTTACTCTACCACAGGTCCATCAGTAAAAATATTTTGGGGAGAATTGTTAAAAGGCAGAATATTTAAGCCTTCATTTTCTTTTAGGCTTAGTCCCTTTATAAATCTGGGGTCACCACAGCGGAATGAACCACCAACTTATCCAGCATATGTTTTACACAGCAAATGCCCTTCTAGCTGCAACTAATCACTGGGAAACATCCATAGACTCTCATACATACACATACACACACACACACACACATACACACACCACAGGCAACTTTAGCTTACTCAATTAATCTATAGCGCATGTCTTTTGACTGTGGGGGAAACCGGAGCACCAAGAGGAAACCCACCTGAACACAGAGAGAACATGCAAACTCAACACAAAAAAGCCAATTCACTCAGCCAAGGCTTGAACCAGCGACCTTCTTGCTGTGAGGCGAATGTGCTACTCACTGCGCCACTGTGACACCATATTTAAGTATTATGAATGCATATTTCTGCAGTAATTCGCTGTTTTGTAGAAGGTTGCAAATTAACTATTTTTACCTACATTTTGTAGAGGGTTTAAATGACTTTATAGAGATGGCAGCTGCATTTTTTTTTTTTATGCAAAGTAAACATTTGTAAAATATGGTGTTAGGTGAAATATTAGCAAAATATGTAGACTTTTGTAATCTTTAATGCTTTGTGACTGTTGGGAGCATTTAAAATATTAGGGAAAACACTTCTTGGCTTTTTACCCAAATTGAAATGACAATCTGAATGGATATTAAATGTCACTTCCCATCCTTTTAGATTTTGGGTCACTCATAGAGATATGTTATGTGCAATTGTTTTGATGAAGGGAAACAAGCAACTTTTTAGTGTCATTATTATTTATTCTTTAGACATTCCCATTAAATACAGAAAGTAACATGCTGTTTGAAAAGTGGCCAACAGTTTTCAGCACTTAAAAAATGCACTTAAAAAATGCAACAATTTAGCTATTTTATGTAAATCTATAATATAGCTATGGGATTGTACAATGTAGGACATTGAAAACTAGGCTGACAGTTTAATTAACAATGAGAATTTAAAGAAATTTTAACGCATACTTCGTACTGTTAGCAGCATGTAAATTTGAGGATTTATTTTATTTTTTGGACACCTAGATAATTATTTTCTATGCAGTTTTTTGATCAAGGGAAATAATATACATTGGTATGTTTAATCTTCTACCATTTATCTTTACAATAATACAGATATCGGGTAAGGTTACCCACATTTGGCTTTTCACCACTTGAAAGGTATAAGATTTAACATATTTTAAAATATATTTTGGTTATTATCACTATTACAATTATTAATATTTTATTAACACTAATTATTATTAAAAACCCAAAAACAAATATTTTAGCTGAAATTTGAAATGTTAAGTGAACAAAGCACATCAGTCATTCTCTGTTCTAAAATGTCTAAAAGATCATGGTGAGAACAGTCTTTATAAAATGTTGTCTTAAATCATTATTTTATAATTATTGTCAAACTTATTATTAGTCATATTTGAATTCAGAATGTAACAGCAATAATTATTTAATTCTCAAACAGATCCATGTCTATTTCTGTGGAGGGAAGAACAGAAGATGTGACCGTGTCTTTAGGGCAGTACATTTTGATTGAGGGCGAGGATGATGACAACCCCTTTGTGGCACAGCTTCTCAAACTTTACACAGATGGTACTTTTTATATACTTTTTTAGAAATCTAAAATATATCAACTGTTAAACAGCAATCAGTGTTGGTTAACGTAACGTGTGTACCCAGATTCAGGAAAGACGAAGACTGCTGTAGTGCAGTGGTTTGTGCGGATGTGTGAAGTTCCTCAAAATAAACGCAAGCTCTTGGGCAGAGACCCTCACCCACAGGAGGTTTTTTTCTTTCGGGACAAGTCTTGTGATAATGAGGTGGATGGAGAGAGCATTCTTGCGCAAGTACAGGTGAGCATAGAAGAGTTGTAGGAATCATTTTTTTACACAGTAAAAAAAACCTACTCTAAAAACAAGAATTATTAATATAGTCATTTTGTTTTTTATCTTGAATGTTTTTTAATTATTTTAAAATGTCATATTTGTTGTTATTATTATTATTATTACTATTGTAGCTATTTAAATTTTACAAGTGTTTATTTAAAACATGGGCCTTATTTATTGTTTATGGTATTGTATTGTAAGTATTATTATTTAGTAATTTTGTCATATTTACTAATATTTAGTTTTAGTTGCATATTTTCCTTCATTGAAAAAGGACATAACCAGTAATAATGTTCAAAAGCTTTTTTTAAGATGTCCTGATCAGATTTAATGTTTAATTTCAGTAATATTTAGTAGTAATTTTATTATACAGGGTGTCAGCGGGGTCATAAAAATAATTAAAAGTTGATAAATCAATGTCGAGAAATTTAAGGCCCTTAAAAAGTATTAAAGTCTTAAATGTTATTTTGCAAGGTATTATGCAAGGCATTTTTATTATATATGCAATGTATAGTTGTATGATAAGGTTTGCCTGAATTAAATCTGCGAACATCAGGATGCTGTGTAGTTTATGAAATCAATAAAGTCCTACTAGATTTGACATCATGCTGCTTTGTTTACTGCAGTAACCAAGGCAACACCATTATTTCTGCAGTTCTATAGGCCATAACCTGCTGAATTAGCTAGATTTAATAGATTTTTATTCAGTACATGAATATTGTTTTAGTTTTGGATTGGTTTCTTACATTAATATTTAATAAATATACTGTAAGTTAAAATCTTGTTTCTGGTTGAAACCTAAAGAGCTTGGAATGTATGTAAAGTGTCTTAAAAATGTCTTAAAATGTATTGGATTTCACTCTCTTGAGTCCTGTATATACTTATTATATATTATATACTGTATTGTTAAAAATAACTTTGAATTTAGATCATGTACATCGCACCTGAGAATCCTTTCCCAGAAGGCAAGAGTAAAGACATGCTATTTGTCAAACACTTATGGGACACCAAATCCTTTCAAGCGGTGGATCCTGAGCTGATACAACCTCCTCCCAGCCCTAAATCTCCCCTGCCATCTTCACGGGGCCCTCAGGCTCGTCCTCTTCCGACTCCAGACCCCTCAATAATGAAAAGGGCCATAACAGGAGCTATTACCCGTGGCTGCATGAGCACCGGGAAATTGAGCTCCACTGAGGCAGAGTCTCTCCATTCTGCTTCCAAGCTCTCAGCAGCTAAAGCTCTTAGTGCAAAGAGGAGGAGCAGAGCTTCCTCGGGGCCACATGTTCGCAAAAAGCTGGACCTGTGCAGTGAGTGTCTTTTATCCACATATATAATGCTTTTATAATATGGTTTCGATTGCAGTTAACTGAATGTCTCTGATTTACTTGCATTGTGGTAGGTCCAAGCAAAAACATGTCCCGAGATGATGTTCTGGGGGAGATTTTGGATAAACAAATTGCTACGGAGAAAACACCGATGTCTAAGATGAACACGTCTCCATCGGGCCGTATTTCTATTTCTATTAGACTGACTCCACTTAAATTTAATGAGGAGAAGCAGATCTTGCCTCTGTCATCACACAGCCCTGATAAACCCACACTGACTGCACATGAAAGTGACGGTGCGACCAGGTACATCTTTTTGCATCTGATATTTTCTTTAGTTTCTTAATGTAATGTGGCAAAGTCGTTCTAGGATTAAGGCCAGATGGGTGAAAATGTCCCTTTGCATTAGCTGAATTAGCTTAGAAACCATAGATTGATGGTAATTATATTACTATTAACTTTTACTGGGGGCAGGGGGATGTCAACTGGGAACATGTTCTCCCCAATTTTGTATGATTTTTTTTTATTTGTGTGCTGTTATTGCTACAGATAAACAGAGAGAGCCGGTGTGTGTTGATGTTTAGTTGAAAAGAGAAAATGGGAGTTGGTTGATTCAGGGCTTTGAATAATCATATTTTCTGTCAGACAGAATATATCTTCACCTGTTGATGTTCATCTAAAGTTTAGGACTTTGTGCTGCACAGACAATAAGCATAAGGATTGTAAATATATTTTATTTTTATTTACAATTTATAAAAGTGATTACCATTTTCATAAAATTTTATTTTGCTGATGTCTATCTGCAATTGGTATTGCAAAATTTTTTTTCAGAATCAGCACACAAAGTTCATAAAGATTTTTTTTTCTTTTCTTTTAGATTTTTAGATTATTTTTGAATTAAAAATATTATATTATAATTAATATTTTTAATTGACCTACTTTTTTGTTTCAGCATAGTTTCTAAATGTATACAAATGCAGGAAATAAGATTTAAACTGATAAAGTATTTCCATAAAGTTTTTTATTTTTATTGATACTGACAAATAAACAGTATCTTGCTGATGGTACCTTGAATGGTTTGGTCATCTTGTGGATAAATAAATGAGGCTAAAATCCTTAATTCAATTATAAATGAAAAAAGTAAAAGAGATTAATTCAAAAAGAGATTAATTCAGAAATGAAACACCATGGTGCTCTGAAAGGTCATTTTTGTCATAGTCTTGTTCTAAAAGTCGTGCTGCCCTCTTAGTGTCTTTCTTGGGGTACCTTCTCTGGGTGATGACGACCCAGAGCCACTCAATAACACTGGCAGAACCCCTCGCAAAAGAGAGGCAACTCCCAGAAGAGCAAGTGTAAGGGGGTTGAAGTGAGTCATGTTTTTCTATTGCTGCACAGTAGGATTACAGGCTCATTTTTTGGATGGTGTTGAGGTTTTATTATGCCCGTTTCACATATACTCTGCAGTGTGTATGGCTCACCGTTTTGACAATTTATGTCAATCCATAATTCTCAATATTCAATGCAATAGCTGTATCCATAGGCAGTGTGAAAAATTTGTTCCATTAACAAGGGCAAAAACTTCAAATGCTGCGTGTGAAACGGGCATTTAACACATCAAGTGGTTTTATGTGATTTTTTTTCTGTCACAATTTAAGCACGGTTTATTGCAATTCACTCTTACAGTAATTTAATCCACCCACCCTGACTCATTTTTTTCATTAATTGATCTGTTTGATTTGAGTTGAAAAAACTGCTTGAGTTTTTTTTTTTTTTTTTAGATTTAAGTTTAATTGTAGTTAAGTTCTACTAACTTAATTTTAGAATTTAATAACAAATCACTACATTAAGTTTTAAAGTGTTTTGAGGTAAGCTGTTTTTAGTACACTGAAAAACAGTTAAGGTATAGTGATCTAACTATGTCTGTCTGCTTTCAAACCAGGGCAAGAACTCCATCTAGGAGGAAAGATTCAGCGTCACTCAAAGAACCAGCACTGGCAGCTTTGTAAGCGTTATATTATCTTGAAACTATATCTGTTTGTGTATCTATCTATTTGTCTATCCATCCATAAAGTACTGATCTATTAAATGTTTTGTTACATTTTGTTCCTAGTCAAACTCTGATATTGCTTTTAATTTCACTTATTAACTTGGCTTTTTTCACCAGCAGGGGGCAACATTTAATGGCATTACTGTTTGATGTGTGTAAGGCTGGTTTTGATGCCTGTGACATCATTTGAACTACCTCATTTTCTGAAATTCGATAAACGAGTTTGACTTTTTAGATTCAAAAGGAGAGTTCACCTTCAAAATATACTCCTATTTACTTACCCTCAAGAGATTTCAAACCTTTATTAGTTTATTTTTTCTGTTGAACACAAAAAGGATCATTTGAAAAATGTTAGAAACCACTTCTATTGGAGAAACTAATACTATGGAAATCATTGGTTACAGGGTTCCAACATTTTTCAAAATAACTTCTTTTCTGTTCAACAAAAAAAAAAAGTGGAAAAAGTGGATCTTAAATGAAAGTTAAGTAAATGATGACATAATTTTCAGTTTTGGGCAAACTATGCCTTCAACTCTGTAGTTGAAGTGGTAAGAGATTGCCTTTTTCATTTTTAAAATGGTATTAAATATGACTTTTCTTCATATTTTGTGAACACAATAGAGCTGAAGAGGAGTATGAAGATTCACCTGCCCTGACTGCTGCAACTTCTCGCTCTAAGAGGAAGTCTGCCCAGCTTGTGTCCTCACGCATCAGAAAGCAGCTGTAGGTCCCGCAATGGCTACGAGTCAATTAAAAGAAAATAATTCAAGTTGCATAAAATATATAATAATCAATAAATTAAAAACTTATTTCCCAAGGCCCTGTTTTGCAATCAAGTTTTTCATTTAGATTTCGGCCCTACACTCCAAAAAACAAGTTTTTGTCTTGTTTCTAGTCCAAATATCTAAAAATTCCTAATTCGAGAAGCATTTTATAGGCCGGTAAAAACATTGTCTTGTTTTCAGAAATAATGTCAAATATTAAGTTAATTTTTACTTAAAACAAGCAAAATTATCTGCCAATAAGGTAATCAAAATAATTTTATTTCTAAGCAAAACAAGATTATTTAGCCTTTTAAAGAACATCTAAATAAGTTTTTATTTATTGTCTCGTTTTCAGAAATAACATTTCTACCTGTCTAGAAAATGCTTCTTGATTTAAGAATTTAGATTTTTTAACTAGAAACAATACTAAAACTCCAAGTAAGAAAATCTTTTTTGCTGTGTATTTTTAGTTGCATCATCTGTAAGTAGTTTTGCATACAATCGTTTATTTAATAAATGCATCAATCTCAAGCAGACAAATTTGGATGCTTTTTAAAGTTATTTGAAGCAAATGTTACCGTCTGTCTTTAAAGAAATCTGGTTGCCAACAAGTTTGACCTGCAGTCGGATGGTGAGGATGGCGATGAGGACGACTGCTTTGTACCTTCTAAGATTGACCTGCAGAGTAGCAGTGATGAAGAACTGGAGGCAAAGGTTGACAGTGAGGATGAACTTGTGGTAAAGAAGCGCAGAGGCTCCCGAACACCCCGTGCTACAGATAAAAGCTGTGTCTCTGTTAGGACCCCACGCAAAACACCCAGCAAAAAGGTTACATTAGTTTTTTTATGCAATGGTAATTCTTTCAAACACACAGAATCAATTGGTGATTTATTTATATATTTTTATTTTTTTCAATCTAGGCTGCTCCATCCACCCCACGCACGCCACGTCACGCCACCCCCAGCATACCCAGCAGAACTGCACCCGCCAGGAAACCAGGAAATGTTCTGGAAGAAGCACGTGCACGGTAATCATCAAGAAAGATGAAAAAATTTCATCACGGATTCCACGAAAATTACACAGCGTTTTAAACATTGATATTAGGTGTGAGTGATGTTTATCGTCAACAATAATTTTGTTATAGTTTGTTATAATTATTAATAATATTCGATTTGCAAGGAATAATCTGCTTGATTAGATTAATAGAATGCTGTTGGAATGCTATTATAATTCAAGTTATGTTCAAGTAATTACAATATATCCCTGAGATAGACATTTACTTATTTACTTTATTCATTCCAAAGGGAAATTCATAAATTCCAGTAGTATCCACATATAAGTTATAGATAAATAACAGAACATATACACACATACTCAGAACATATACCCTCAGCTGGCAACTTTATTAGTACACCTTACTAGTACCCCTTTTGCCTTAAGAACTGCCTTAATGCTTTGTAGTATAGATTCAACAAGGTGCTGGAAATATTCCTCAAAGATTTTGGTGCATATTGACATGATGGCATCACGCAGTTGCTGCAGAGTTGTTGGCTGCACAACCATGGTGCGAATCTCCTGTTCCACCACATCCCAAAGGTGCTCTATTGGAGCAACATGGTTCAGGGTTCAACATGTTGTGCATTCAGATATGCTCTTCTGCATACCTCAACTGTAACAAGTGGTTTTTTGAGTTACTGTTGCCCTTCTATCAGCTGGAACTAGTCTGGCCATTCTTCTGTGACCTCAACAAGGCATACTGCTCACTGGATGTTTCCCTTTTTCAGACCGCTCTCTGTAAAACCTAGAGATGGATGTGCATGAAAATCTCAGTAGATTAGCAGTTTTTAAAATACTCAGACCAGCCTGTCTGGCACCAACAACCATGCCATGTTCAAAGTCACTTAAAGCACCTTTTTTCCCCATTGTGATGCAGGCAGTAGCTCGCCGCATTATAGAGATCTGCTCTGGTGTTGTGTAGTCACTTGTTATAGTTGTCTGTAGCATACAGCTGAGTGTTTTTTTTTATGTATGTATGTATGTATGTATGTATGTATGTATATATGTGTTTGTGTGTGTGTGTGTGTGTGTGTGTGTGTGTGTGTGTGTGTATATACACACACACACCGTATATATCAGGAAAGTAATAACAATTGCTTGTATCTGTATATGCCAGTGTTAATAATGATAATTTAATATGATACTGATTTTTATACAACAGCTCAACAAATGAGTAAATCTCGAGTTACATTTTGACTCCGTATTTACTTTTTTCTCTCTCTCCAGAACAAATTCTCTCATTTTATCTCTTCCAAACAAATCAGGATCAGAAGATTTGTGCACTCAGAACCACACTGCAGTTGTTCATAGCAAGAACATAACATATCAAGAGAGCTAATTATTCATTTAATGGTCCTTTCATATAGATAGTTGTTATTTGTAAATGAATCAGCCATTTTTAATCATTTGAATAACTTTTTAAGACAAGGATTTGCCACCACCTACGTGCCTCTTAGTGTCATGTTTCTTTATTTATGATGAACTTAAGCACAAAAACACTCTCAGCAAAGTAGATTATTAGTCAATATCAATAAATTGACAAATCTGTTTGTTATTGACACAAGCCTAAATTTGAGAATCTTGTTTTCTGTCTTTTTATGGTAACAGGTTACATGTTTCTGCTGTTCCTGAGTCTTTGCCATGTCGTGAACAAGAGTTTCAGGACATCTACAACTTTGTGGAGAGTAAAGTCATCGATGGCACTGGAGGGTAAGATTCTGTCATTTAGCTTTAATTTATATCTGTTAAAGTTTTTTTTTATTTGAAAGACATTATGATTTGATATATTAATTTTATTTTGCAGGTGTATGTATATCTCAGGTGTTCCTGGAACTGGCAAAACAGCCACAGTGCATGAGGTGATCCGCTCTCTTCAGCAGGCTGCAGAACAAGATGAGATCCCTCACTTTAACTTCATCGAGATCAACGGCATGAAAATGACAGACCCGCATCAGGCTTATGTACAGATTCTGCAGGTCTGTATGCTGCCTCTTTCCAATAATCATTTTCTCAGATAGCATAGCCTTACACTGTATTTTTTTTGTGGTTTGGTTGTAGAAACTGACTGATCAAAAAGCAACATCCGATCATGCAGCTGCTCTCCTGGAGAAACGCTTCAGTGCCCCTGCGCCCAAAAAAGAGACAACTGTGCTGCTAGTAGATGAGGTGAGACATCAGCCTATTATTATTATTATTATTATTTTTTTTAATTTATTATTATTATTTTTTTTTTTAGAAATTCTAGTTTCGTGTTCTCCAGCATAATTTTCAATACACACCTTGTGATGTTCACTATGATATTGTCAGTATTTCCTCTGCAATTATGGCAAAGCTGTTTATTTTTGCATTTTTATTGGAAGATTAAATTCACCCTAATTATTTTTTCTGATTCCAGAAGTTTTAGGAGTTCTTATAATAAACAAACAAAAATAAATGAACTTCTAAAAATATAATTGAGTTCATAATAAGTTTACACTTACAACTGAGTTGGCATTTTAATTTTGGTTAGATTAAGTTAGTTTATTTAAATGTATTAAAGAGCCCCTATTATAGGTTTTTAAAAATGACCTTCCATGTAGTGTGTAACAGCTCTGAGTGAAGTGAAATATCCAGCTAAAGCTTAAATCTGAAAGTGGACAGTTTTTAAAACTATTGATTCATTCGTCTTTAGCCGTTTTGACGTGACGTGGATACGAAACATAAGCCCCACTCACTAACACAGCAAATACAAACAGATCCTGAAGTCATGAGTTTGCAATGTTGTTTGCATTTAAAGAACATACAATTTTTCTGTGTGAAATACAAGGGATTTTATAGATACTAGTATTGAACAGTTCATTCCAGCCCATTCACGTGAGAGTAGTCTATGAAAGCTGTTTGCATGTCCAATCAGCCTGTGGGAGCCAGTTCAAGCCAAACGGTGAGAACAGCGCCTACTAGGGTCACAGAATACGATGGAATTTGGTAACATGTGCAAAATAAGGCCAGTTTATTAGGTACGCTAGGCTTTGGGCTGTTGCACAGCACTGGAAAAAAGGCTCAGGGTAAGCACGATGGGAGCCCGCAAAGATAGCTTGCCAGAGGACAGAGGAGGAGCGCTACAACCCCCTGGCTGGGGATGTACAGGTAAGCCCTGAGAACATAACACTTCACGCAAGAGATGCCACTGCAATGGTTGCAAATAGAAATGATCTACAGCTGCGAGGGTAGAAAAGCTTCAAAATGAAAGATAATTAATGAAATCAGACCTGGCCCATAACACATTTCATAAGTGTAAGTAAATAGCTGCCTCCTTGTTTTCTCTAGCTTGTAAAGTATGTATTTAATTGTGTTGTTACTTGTAACCACCTGTACTGTATCAGGTAAACTCTATACTCTCATATCGCGCCTAATGCCTCGTTGAAAACGCGACGCGTGCTGCTTTGTTTACGGATTTAAATGAGTTTGTGGTGTTTAACTGCACTGCTTTCGGGGGTGAGGTGTCTGAATAACACTGTTGAGAAGCGGGTACTGTTTACTGTGGTGTAAGTAAGTTTACTTTGAAGCGTGTTTTGGGCGTCTGTTGCGATCAGATCCTATACCAATGTTGGCGACCCAGGGGCTTGATAAACCATGTCTCGGGCTGAACGCTGTCGACCAATGGCAACAGGCTGTCATCGGTCCAATCAGCGCAGATTAGCTTCGCGCTAAGGAGGGGTTTGGGAACAAATGAATCGCTGAACGATTCATATGGGTCGCTGAGATAATTAGGTAAAAATAAATGCATATTATAAGACCATGAAAGTGTTTTTTGACCTTGCATACATATCAGTATGTTGTTGAAGACCCATAAAACCGAAATATGACCCTTTTTAATGCATAATAGGGGCTCTTTAAATACTAACAATTTCTTAAATGATATATAAAATAATAATAAATAATTCAGAAACTACAAGTATAACTGATATAGAAAATGTAAATACAGCAAAGAAAAATACAAGTTTATTTTATTATACAAGTTTATTTTGTCTTGCACAGTATTTGCTCGTTAATAAGCAATTCAAATCCTACATTTTTTTTCACTCTTAGTTAATTTTGCCAGTAAAGATTTGTTTGGTTGCTGTTTTTAAATTTGTATCTGCCATACTTTTATTTTCTGAGTTCTGCCATAAAAATAGCCTTATATTCTGAAATGGTGAATACATTTTTTTATTAAGTTAGATTAGATTCAACTTTATTGTCATTACATACAGTTGAAGTCAGATATATTAGCCCCCATTTATTTTTTTCCCCCCAATTTCTGTTTAACAGACAGAGGATTTTTTTCAACACATTTCTAAACATAATAGTTTTAATAACTCATTTCTAATAACGGATTTATTTGATCTTTTCCATGGTGACAAGAAATATTTTACTAGATATTTTTCAAGACAGTAGTATTCAGCTTTAACTAGGTAAATTAGGTTAACTAGGCAGGTTAGGGTAATTAGGCAAGTTATTGTATAACGATGGCTTGTTCTGTAGACTATCGAACATAAATATAGCTTAAAGGGGCTAATAATTTTGACCTTAAAAGGGTTTTTAAAAATTAAAAACTGCTTTTATTATAGCCGAAATAAAACAAATAAGACTTTCTCCAGAAGAAAAAATATTATCTGACATACTGTGAAAATTTCCTTGCTCTGTTAAACATCATTTAGGAAATATTGTAAAAAGTAAAAAGAATTCAAAGGGGGCTAATAATTCTGACTTCAACTGTATGTACAAGGCAATGAAATGTAGTTTAGCAATGTTGTGTTAAGTTAGTAGTTTAGAAATGTAGTCTAACCAGGAGTGCAATAGCAGCAAGTGCAGGTTATAGATATAGGTTATAAAGTACAATTATAGAAAAACTATGGTGATGTTTACAGATGGATGTACTCTAAACATTATAATACAGGTTGTATTAACTATGAACAGAGATTTATAATAGAATAATATTGTAATATCCTTGTATATTACAGTTTTTCTCCATTGGTTTGACTCATTTCTTGAAACTGGAATTACGTTCTC
This sequence comes from Danio tinwini, assembly GCA_903798205.1. Taxonomy (NCBI): domain Eukaryota; kingdom Metazoa; phylum Chordata; class Actinopteri; order Cypriniformes; family Danionidae; genus Danio; species Danio tinwini. Next base: position 7,110,702 of record CAIGQZ010007154.1, read on the forward strand.
AAAACATCATGGACAAACCTTCAAATTACTTGGCAATTGATCACAACAGAATAAATTTTTGTCATTCATTTCATCAAATTGCAAATGTCTAAGTACATCTAGCCTACATTTAGCACAATTTTCAAGTGAATAGATCTTGTTGATTTTCAGTTCAATGGTTGTTCGCTCCAAAATGCGTCAGCGTCATTTCATTGTGTAAGTCATCACATGCACAATAGTCAGTTCAATTTTCAAAATTAGTCAAGACCATAATACCATAAATATCATATGTGACTCCGTGGAACATCTGATACAATTATTACAGCAACTGGCAGTCAGGTAAAACTAGAGCTTGACTAACAAAGGAGGAATTTCACACATCTCAGATGACTAATCAAGCACTGTAGGCTGCATATATTTTTCATTGTTTTTGTTTATATTACAGTATATTATGCAGTACATTTTTTATTCTGATGTATGTTAATTACTTTGTGTTATTCATAATGGTTACAATTTCATTGGCAGTATGAGTGTACAGTATGATGTTAAACCTTGGAGGCTACTCTTAACCTAAAATCCCAACACTATCTCATGGCAATTCGTAACTTTTTGATTTATTGGCTAATTTGAATTAATTTGTCTATGTCATTCATACAATTTATTATGATTTGCTTATCCCCCAATGATGGTTGGGTTTAGGGGTGTGGTTGGGTGCCATTTTCGTACGACTGAACACGTACGATTTAGCCACCGAACTGACAAAATGTAAAACAGTTACATTTTCTTGTGTGATCAGACTGAAAATCCTTATTTCTTCTAATTTTTTAAATCTTAACAAATTTATTTAGTTTTTTATTCTGCAAAAGACAAAAAAGTTCAGTAACCATTTTCAAAAACTGAGCTAAGACTGAAAGGTGGACATGAGGGATATTTCAGTGGTCCTCTGTCATAGTGACAAAACATCTAAACATTTTGACTTGCAGTGCTTACGCAATGCTAAAGGGACAAAGGATTTTGGGGCAGTGACTGTTTAAATGAGAAGGAAATTTAGTTTTGACACATGAATGAACGGTTTTGGGAAAGATAGGAGCTTTTGCAAGTGAGCTATAGTGTTGTGCTGAACTGTAAGACTGTTTTGCAAAACAATCTTAAGACTATTGAGAATGTAGTTCCTGTTTTAAGAAATGAGCCAAACCAATGGAGAAAAACTAATATACATTCTTATCTCTCTTTCTTTTTCAGCTTGACCTTTTGTGGACCCGTAAGCAGAATGTGATGTACAACTTGTTTGACTGGCCAACAAGGCGCAATGCTCGTCTGGTGGTCCTCACTATTGCAAACACTATGGACTTGCCTGAGAGAATCATGATCAACCGTGTTGCTAGTCGATTGGTAAGACCATTTGATGAGTTTGCGATGCTTTTCAATCATGACTCAAAATAAGGGAAATTAAAACAAAAAAATTTTTATTCACTTTCAGGGACTGACAAGAATGTCCTTCCAGCCATATACATTTAAACAGCTACAACAAATCATCACGTCCAGACTGAACAGGGTAAAGGCTTTTGAAGAAGACGCTCTCCAGCTGGTCTCAAGAAAGGTATGAGGGCTTGTTATACAAGATGAAGAAAAAAGCTATCAGTTTATACATATGTGACATCGTTCTGAATTAATAAAAGATTATTTGTGATCTTCTAGGTGGCAGCACTTTCAGGTGATGCACGACGTTGTCTTGATATCTGCAGACGGGCCACAGAGATTTGTGAACACTCTGAAAACCAGCAGAAAGGCAGTGGATTGGTGGGAATGAGTCATGTGATGGAGGCGTTGGATGAGATGTTCTCCTCTTCCTACATCGCAGCCATAAGGTAAAATAGAATTGAGAAAAGTAAAAAAAAAATATGGCGGAAAAAACTTTCCACAATAGAAAAAGTCTGAGAAATTGTGGTAGTGGCTCCATTGTATGACAAATTGAACTATTCTGATCTAATTCTGCTCTTTTCAATGATGTTTGTTGTAGGTCTGCATCTGTTCAGGAGCAGCTCCTCCTGAGGGCTGTTATTGCAGAGTTTCGTCGACTGGGTCTGGAAGAGGCCACTTTCCAACAGGTAGCTAAACACAACTTGGGGATAACCAACCTTAAAGGGCCAGTTCATCCAATAATGTCTGTTTTTTTTTTAAAAATATGTATTTCTTACCCTCAAGTCTTTTCAAAGCCACCCCCCCCCTTCAAAAAAATACACAGCAATGGTCTTGTTCACAGTACAGAAAAAAAAGAAAACCTCTTCAGAACAGACCGTATGCCTTCTTTTGTTCAATAGAAATTTTATCAAGCTTTGAGAATCCATTTGTGCACACATCAGCTCAGCAAAAATGCATTTTAATACCTCATGTAAACAGGGCCTTATTATAGTCATGCAGTGTATGCATTAAATGTACAGTTGAGGTCAAAATTATTATTACAGATATTTTTTTTTATTAGGTTTTAAATACACAATTACACAAATGGGACAAATATATAAGGTTTCGCCACGTTTTGCTTATGCATCCAAAATGAAACCTAACATTGTAATATCTGAGTACAGGTATTCTTGGTTTAACTACAGAAGCAAAGTAAAAAAAAAAACTATACATTCATACGTGCATACATACAGTGATACGCGTAAATGAATAAACCCCATATTGAAAATTAATGTTTTTATTTTTTTCAGATTCAGTATAGGCAGTATATTTTGTTGCATTTGAACATAACTGATAACAGAAACATTTATTAAAATAATATTTTAGTCCCCAAATAGCTTTAGAAAGAGAAAAAGAATACATTTTAAAAATTAATGTGAAGTATTGTAATAAAATTACTATTTAATATATTTTTGTTTCTCTTGATTTTTGTGTTTTTCTGTCTTTAAAATTTTTTAATTTAATGTTTCCCTGGCATATAAATTTGGGCTATTAATTTTTGGACCATTATCAGAAGTTATTTTGTTAGATTAGCTCCAGATTTGACTTCAGTACTGACTAATCTAATGTATATGCATATATAGCCACTTTGTTCTGCATTACCACTTCAAGTACCTCACGGATGGTTCCCATGTTTCAGAAAATAGGTTTTTCTTATTCTGTAAATTATTTCCTATAATATTTTTTCCTTATATATTTTTGCCTGAATTAAGTTTTTTTTAATTTGTAAAATAATAATAATATTAATAATAAGGTCAGTGTTATTAGCCCCCTTAGGATATATATTTAATCAGTTGTGAACAGAACAAACACCGTTATCCAATGACTTGCTTATTTACCATAATAACCTAGTTAAGTTTTTAAATTGCACTTTAAACTGAATACTAGCATCTTGGAGAAAATTATTATGCACCATGGCAAAGAGAAAACTATATTAAAACTAATTGCTGTGTCCCAAATGACACGCTATGCACTATGTACCTTTGCACTTACGCGCTCAACAAGATGTATGTATA
>CAIGQZ010007154.1:7124156-7139554 GCA_903798205.1 Danio tinwini
AGATAGATAGATAGATAGATAGATAGATAGATAGATAGATAGATAGATAGACAGAGTAGAGTGGAGAAACTAGAGAATCAAACATCTCAGGAATGATAAAAAACAGATGGTCAGGTATCACCTATTGATGACAGATGTCCTTCCAAGAGGAAGGGGGTGGATGTGGGCTTAGATAGTTAGATAGATGTTTTGTCTGTTGCAGGTGTTTCTTTTTCAGGCAATTGACCCACAACATGCAGAAGAAGGAAACTCACAAGAGCATCAGTGGAGATTTATCTGAAGAACACTGGAGAACATTTTGTTTATTGCTGAAGATCAGCCAGCAAGTAGAGCTCTGTTAGTCTTGTTTTTGTCTTTCGCAGATTAGGCTGGGGCATGTGGAGAAATGGGAATCACACCTCAACAATGTCTGGAAAATGATGGTCAGATTAAGTTTTTCCTGAATGGATGGATAAATAGATCTCCTTCCAAGAGGAAGGGGGTGGTGGTGGGCTTAGATTGTTAGATGTCTGTGGCAGATGTTTCTTTTCCAAGTAATGGACACACAACAGGCAGAAAAAGGAAACTCATAAGATTTATCTGAAGAATACAGGAGAACAGCTTCTGCATTGCTGGAGCTCAGCAAGTATGTAGAGCTCTGTTAGTACTGTATTTGCCTTTTACAGACTGGAGTGCAGCATGTGGAGTAAAATAGGAATCACACACCTCAACAATGACTGGAAATGGATGATCGGTAATATCCTTCAAAGACAGAAGGTAGGGTGCATAGATGGATGTCTTTTCAAGAGGAAGGGTGGAGGTGGGCATAGATTGTTAGATAGCTGTCTTCTCTGCAGCAGTTATTTAAATGGTAGGTAATGGAACCTTAGCGGGCAGAGGTAGGAGAACAACAATGGAGAACATTTTGTTTATTGCCAGAGTTTAGTTAGCATGTAGAACTCTGTTATTCTTGTTTTTGTCTTTTGCAGATTAGGCTGGGGCATGTGGAGAAATGGGAATCACACCTCAGCAATGACTGGAAATTGATTATCTGATTAGATATTTTCTGAATTGATGGATGGATGGATAAATAAATGCCCTTCCAAGAGGAAGGGGGTAGATAGAAAGATGTGTTGTCTGTGGCAGGTGTTTCTTTTTCAGATAATGGACACAACAGGCAGAAGTAGGAGACTCACAAGAGCATTGGTGGAGATGTATCTAAAGAGCACTGGAAAACACTTTGTTTATTGCTGGAGATCAGCCAGCAAGTAGAACTTTGTTAGTCTTGTTTTTGATTTTTGCAGATTAGGTTGTGGGGCATGTGAAGAAATGGAAAAATCGCACCTCAGCAGTGACTGGAAACTTATGGTCAGGTTATGTACAGTTGATTTCTGTACAATTTCTGTTTAACGGAGAGAATATTTTTTCAACACATTTCCAAACATAATAGTTTTAATATCTCATTTCTAATAACTGATTTACTTTATCTTTGCCATGATGACAGTAAATAATATTTTACTAGATATTTTCAAGACACTTCTAAACAGCTTAAAGTCACATTTAAAGCCTTAACTAGGTCCATTAGGTTAACTAGGCTGGTTAGGGTAATTAGGCAAGTTATTGTATAACAATGGTTTGTTCTGTAGATTAGCTAAAAAAACTAATGGAGAAAAAAATAAAAATAAGGAGCCCCTTAAAGGAGCTAATAATTTTGACCCAAAAATGTTTATTAAAAAATTAAAAACTGCTTTTATTCTAGCCAAAATAAAACAAATAAGACTTTCTCCAGGAGAAAAAATATTATCAGACATACTGTGAAAATTTCCTTGCTCTGTTAAAAATCATTTGACAAATATTTAAAAAAGGAAAAAAAATTCAAAGGGGGGCTAATAATTCTGACTTCAACAGTATATACTGGATGGATGTATAAATAGATGTCCTTCTAAGAGGAAGGGGATGGAGGTGGGCTTAGATAGATACATGTCTTGTCTGTGGCAGGTGTTTCGTTTTAAGGTAATGGACACACAATATGCAAAAGAAGGAAACTCACAAGAGGTGAAGATTTATCTGAAGAATACCGGAGAACATCCCAGTTACAAACATAACTCATGTTCCCCAAAGATAGGAACCAAGACATGTGTCTACCAACACTTTGCTACTTCGCTAGATGACCAGTCGCTCTGAAGAGTTAGAAAACGGGCCAATGAATGCCTATAAGTTGGCAGAGCTCAGCTCAGCAGGTGCTGGTGATTAATCATTAGTAGAGTATATAACCAGCACACATGGAGCAAGCCGCTAGACTTTTGCAGCTGAAGAGCCGAAGACCCTGCTGCTGTGGCAACCGAGACACACAAATCTATTCCCATCTTCTGGGAATGTGAGTTACTTTCTTAACCAGGACATTCCACTTCAGTGGAAATTATGACGTGTGTCTACCGACACTTTGAGAATGTATATGAAAAACACAACAGCAGCTGAGTCTGTCACACCCATGATGTGAAGTTTGCCAAGCATAGCGTGAGTGCACAAGCATCACCTAGGGCGTAACCTTCCAATGTCCCCTAGGCACTTTAATTACCAGAATATGGGAATAATTTTGGAATTTAGAAATCAAGAGCTGCAGTCTAAGGATTTTAAAGATACAACAGTAAGTTGGGAAAGCGTCCTGAATGGGAAGGACTTGAGGACCCAAGGGGAGAGTAGATGACAATATGAACATATGGACTAGCCCTATACAGGGGGAGCGCTACATACGATAAGCTGGTTAAAAGGTAGGGAAGACATGGGTCTGCCTGAGAAGGGGGAACACTCTGTGGCAGAATGATGCGTATGGGATCGCCAAAGGTGATCATGCGTAGCTGGCACCGGTCCCCAGTATGCAGGTAAACCAAGCTGGCATACCAGACATTATACTGGGCCAGGCACCCAGGCGGGTTGGGTGCTGGGGGCCTCGAAGGAACTCACTAAGCAGAGCACAATAAGTGCATGGAGCTCTCTCAGGGAGCATGGCGCAGCAAGCGTATTTGACACCAAGCTCAGTTTTCTCCTGATTGGCCAGGGTTACACAGTAATCAGGAAGAAATGGGCTCCACCCGAAGATTATAAAATCTCGTGAATGTGTTAGGTGTCGCCCAGCCCGCAGCTCTGCAGATATCTGTAAGATAGGCGCAGCATGCTAACGCCCAAGAGGAAGCAACACTTTATCAATTATGGCATCAATTATCCAATGGGCCAACCTCTGTTTTGATGCTGCACTTCCCTTCTGCCAACAACTATAATAGATATGAAGCTGCTCACAATAACCTGAGAGTAGACCCGTTCAAATTCCAGGCACGATTTGCTGACCGAAAATGCCTCCAGATCCCTGACCTTTTTGATATCAATGCCAACACAACCAGCAAAGCTGTCTTTATGGACAGAATTTTTAAGGATACGGAGTTGAGTGACTTAAACAGATCTCTCTGCAGACCCGCTAAGACTACAGAGAGATCCCAAGAGAGCATGAGAGGGTTGTGGGATGGATTAACCGGATGCTTAATTTATGTTTCCTGAGCGTGCTGCCATCCATCACATCATGGTAAGCAGAGATGGCTGCAACGTAGACCTTCAGTGAGGGTGCCCCATTCCTGAGAAAGAGGGCCAGCTGTGAGCCAGTGCATGCGTGCCGAGGGTGGCCTCAATCAGGGAATAAAACAACTGCCAATGAGCATTTTCAAGAGAAGCAAAAGGTCGACCTGGGCTTCCCCAAAGTGCTCTTATATCAGCTGGACTGTGCCGGGGTGGAGTCTACATTCTTCTCCATTTCCCTTCAACCACATATGACTCTAGAGGAGCAGATGGCAAGCGAGCTAAGACATGTGGCGGGAGTGTTTATCGCTCATACAGTTGATATATGCCACCAATGTCGTGCTGTCCATCCTGACCAGTACATGTTTCTGCTCCAGTACCGGTAAAAATTGGTAAAGAGCAAGAAACACTGCAAACAGTTCCAGGCCATTGATATGCCAATGCAGTTAGGGTCCAGTCCATGAATCCGCAGCTGCATGCTCGTTGCACTTGGCCCCCCAGCCCATGTTCATCCAGACGACAACATGTCTGAATACTTGTTCAGGGGTGAGTTTGCTCTTTTCTCGATTGATCTGAAGCCCCAACTAATCGAGGTGCCTGAGCACCATGTCCCTGTGCATAATCAATTATTTAATTTATTTATTTATTTCACAACAAGGGACAGTTTACAATAATCAACGTTCCTCAAGAACATAAATGTACCCAAATTAGCCCATAGATTAGTTTTCATTGGTGGACACTCTGCCAGATGTTAAAGGCCAATTCAAATTAACTAAAAACAGTACTCAAATGAACAACAACAATATCAAAAGTCTAGTGTTCACATTATTTATTATTAAGAAGCCATTTCTTAAAATTATACTTAAACTTCTAAAAAATACACATTCTCTAACAGATTGTGGTATCACATTCCACTGATGTGATGCTTTAAATAAAAAAAGCTTGACCAAAAGACGTTTTTCTAAGTGGAATAATGCAATCAGTTCTAGCTGCACTCCTAGTTACTCAGATAGTCAGATAGAAAAGTCAGAAATAAATAAAAAAAGTCAGATAGAGGGACAGTAGCTAAACCATGCTAAATCTACACAACTAGTGGTGTAACAGATCACAAATCTCACGGTTCGGATCACCCTACGGTTTTTGAGTCACAGATCGGACCATTTTTTGGATCAGCAAAAAAGGGAGGAGACAAATGTCATTTGTTTTCTATTTATACAAAAATATTACTGCAAAAACCATTGGTTTTTAACAAACAGAACTTAGAACCTGTAATTTTAATAAAAGTAAAAATTAGAAAAGAACCAGCTGAAAAAAAATATTCAATACGAAATATGATTTTTTGCTGATAAAGCTAAATATAGAAATGTAACATTGTGTACAACAGGTCATATTTTTTTCAATTAATAAATCAACAATTCACACATACAACTTCATGTTTCATTATACTGTAGGTCAGGGTAAACAAACTCAATTTACCTAAGGGGCCGCTGGAGGCAGAATCTGGGTGAGGCTGGGCCGCATCAGGTTTTCCGCGAAATGTCCGCGAAATGTTTCTGTGCCTGCGTCAGTTCCAGCCGATGTCCCGCCCCCGAGAGCCATATACCCCACCGTGATTGGTAGGTTCGTTTAACTCTGCACACAACACTGTGCCATATATATCAAACTCGCGGGCCGCACTGACATTACTTTCAAATGAAGGCGGGGGCCACAAACTATCGTTTGTGAGTTTGAGACCCCTGCTGTAGGTCATTTTTGAAAACCTTATCAGTGACATAATTTTAATGGTTGTTTGTCGACACCTGTTTGTTGCACAATGTAATTGCTTTCACCAGCATTAAGTTCCATTAAACAGAGATTTTAATCTTTACCATAATCATCAGTGTTTATATCTGAACTATAAACTGTTCTCCTAGATCTTCTGTGTTATTTAATTGTTTGTAACTAAATAAAAAAGTGTAAAAACTGAATCTTTCTCAAACAAATGCAGATTTGAATGCAGCGCTTTGAAGGATTAAACATATGCAAATTATTATTATCATTTATCGTTCATGTTATGCGGGTTTGAATTGGGATCACAATGTTTTAATGTTAAATTGTGCAGCTTTACACTGAATGCATTAATGCAGGCTAAACAAACAGTGACAGAAAACACCTTTAATTAATAGCTTAAAAAAAATTTTGGTCCCACCACAACTTTTTCCGTCATCATTCTAATTTACATGCTTTCATATACGTAATTTGAATGAAGTGGGAGGCGATCTCTCTGCAATTGTTATAAATGTTGGATTAACCCACAAGTTCAAAAAAGTTGTTAATCTGCGGGTTACGTGTGTTCCGAACTGTGAATTGTGAATTTAACCGTGATCTGTTACACCCCTATAGACAACCATTTTTAAACTTAGAGATGTTTTCCCAAAGAAAGGATTTAATTACATTTTTAAAAAAAAAACTTAGTGGAAAAATTTTTATTTTAATTATTAAATTTAAGTTTTTCCAAAACGTTTTTAAATCTAATTGAATCTTATCTTTGGCACAACAGAATCTTGTGATTTTTGGCGTCAAATGCTTTCTGTAAGTCAAGAAACACAGCCCCTACCACTCCACTTTTATCCATTAATGCCTTTACCTTTTCATTAAAATAACAAGTAGCAGTTTCTGTTGATTGATTTAACCTAAAACCGAACTGACTTGCATGTAATTGAAAAAACAACTATTATTTAAATGGTCAAATATTTGTTTAACCAGCAGTTTTTCCAAAAACCTTTGATATCATAGGTAGAACAATAATAGGCCTTTAAATGCAAGTTATATAAATGCAAGCTGGGATCGCCTCCTTTGAATATAGGAGCAACCACCGCTGGCTTCCATGAGTTAGGGAATCTGTCTTGGTCTATTGAGATATTAATGATATGTGTTAAGGGAATAACAATTAAAGTGTGTCTAAACCATAAAAATCCTTAACCTTTGAAGACTAAAGAGACATTATTACTTTTTTGAGATCTACTTTTTTTACTGGATTTAATACCAAAGCTGTTACACTAACATTGTTTATCTGTAAATAAAATTGTTGAACTGTAGACCTTTGAGCTATTTTATCCACTGACTCAATAAAATATTGATTAAAGGCCTGTGACCCAACTGACATGGCAGAAGCTGAACAAAACCATAATAAGCCAGTTGTCAAGATAATTGAGTATGCGGATGCCCACAAGCCAAAGAGGCACTAGGGCACGCTCCGCGAGCTTGGTGAAAACCTATGGAGACAGGGAAAGGCCAAGGAGGAGGACCTTGTACTGCCATGCTTGACCTTCAAACACAAAACAGAGAAACGGAGAAATGGTTGGTGGCATGGATAAATGGAGACATGAAACTATACGTCCTTCAGGTCTATAACTACAAACCAATCTTAGGACAGATGCATTCGAGTATGAATTTCTGCATAAGCATCTTGAATGGCATTTTATGTACGTAGCGGTTTAAGATACAAAGATCTAGGATTGGTCTTAACCTACCGCTCTTTTGGGCACGATGAAGTATGGGCTGTAAAACCCACCCTTCATCTTGGTTGGATGGACCGGCTCAATTGCATCCTTCGCCAAAGATCTCCTCTCGCAAGACAGGGGCAGACACAGGGCTGACCTTTGTGAAATGTATGCTCGTAAACTTGGGAGGCCTTTTTGGTGAACTGAATTGCATAACCGAGTCTGATTGTCTGCATGAGCCACTGCAACAAGCTGTGCAGCCCTAACCTGGCAGAGCTTGCGCTAATGGCATCATCAGAGCATTCACTCTCATCAGGAGGAAAAAGCTCACCCTGGAAAGTGGAGCATCTCAAAGAAGAGCTGAAAATAAGAGTTTGTGACTTACCTTTCTCGCTGGATCCCACGAAGAGGCTGGAGGAGTGAGAGAAAGGAGTCTGTCCTTTTGTACCCTTGGAGCCTGTGGCGATATGCATTGGTGCTGTGAGCTGGAAGGTGACGCATCCCTGATTGGAAGGGCTTGGGTTTGTCATCCAGGGAAAAGAAACCACAGCACCCAGCACTTAGGGGAATCTGTGCTTTTTTTTTTAACTGCTCTCTTAGCCACCAGTGAAACTCCCAGGGGATTGGAAGTAAACCCAGCACAGCCGCCACTGCATGCGTCGTCACCTGCTCTGAACGGAATATTGCTTTCTTTCTGGAAGACAGCTTAGCAAAAGGTTCTCTTCAGTCTCTTTCTAGAGCTTGCTCCGAATGCGCTGGTTATATACTCTACTAATGATTAAACACCAGCACCTGCAGAGCTGAGCTCTGCCAACTCATAGGCATTCATTGACCCGTTTTCTTACTCTTTAGAATGATTAGTCATCTAGCAAACTTCCAAAGTGTCTGAAGACACGTGTCATAGTTTCCACTGAAGGTGAACAGCTTGCGCATTGCTGGAGCTCAGCAAGCATGTAGAGCTCTGTAAGTGCTTTCTTTGTCTTTTACAGACTGGAGTGCAGCATGTGGAGAAAAATAGGAATCACACACCTTAGCATATAACTGGAAATTGATGATCAGGAATATCCTTCAAAGGCAGATAGATAGGTTCATGGATGGATGTCCTTTCAACAGGAAAGGGGTGGTGGTGGGCATAGATTGTTAGATAGATGTATTTTCTTTGGCCGTTATTTTAAGTGTAGGTAATGGAACCACAACAGGCTGAAGAAGGAGACTCACAAGAGCATCGTTGAAAATTCATCTAAAAATAGCTGGAGAACAGCTTGTGCATTGCTGGAGTTCAGCCAGCAGGTAGGGCTCTGTTGGTGTTGTCTTTGTCTTTTGCAGATTAGAGTGGAGCAGAAGGAGTCTCATCAGGGGCATGACTAGACCCCATTTACTGGTGCATGTGCCCCAGTAAAAATGACCAGTGCCCCAGTAAATGTGTTTAGTTACAGTTTACTTTATATGTAAATCCATTGCTCAACCACAACAAATATTAAGTGCATTAAACCAACCACAATTTACAATATTTGTAAATAAGCATTATATTTACATTTTATTTAACTCATATATACATATAGGAAACATTCAACGCTGCCTTAGGGCTATTTTTAACTTTTTGAATTAGTGACTAGTTCGTAAGATCTCTTTCATTCAATTTAGTACGATTTGCAGTGTTGAGCAGTAGTGTCGCTACAAGTAGTGAAGCTACTACATTTCTTAGTTGCATGGCAGGATTGTCGCAACTTTTTAAATCAAATAGCTTTTCAGTAGCGAAGCAATTTTTTTAGTCAAGTAGCACAGTAGCATCCACACAAGTTACATTAATAAATTATATCTAGCCGATAAAAGTAAATCTATATGATGGAAAGAATAACAATTATTCCTGTTTTCCGGTGGTCGACAACAAACTTTTTGCTGCATTACTGCCACCTTTCAGTGGCGTTGCCTAACAATTAGGACAACATGAGAAACTTGCTTGATGGAAAGATGACTGAGGGAGAGGAGTTATTTCTGAAGCAGTATTCCTTGTGACCATACCTCAGGAAGTATATAGTTTACTGTAGTAACGGCTAAAGTATACTATGGTAATTAGTATTAGTTCACGATAGCTACTAATGATACTACATTATGTAGTGTAATTCATTAATGAAGAGTTGTAAATATAATAATGCTTATTCCTAAATATTTCCATTTACTATAAATTACTATAGTATTTTAAATATGTACACCTGATTTTATTGGATTTGTTTAGTTTTTGCTGTTATATACAGTACTTTGTTTCTGTTTGGTACAGCATATTAATTGAAGTAAGAAACTGAACAGAACAATTATGCCCTATATAGTTCATTGACAGTTTTATTGAGCACTAATATATGATTGACTTGGATTTAGGTTGTTTCAATTTAAAAATAAAACTTACAAAAATAGCTTAGATGTTTTGCCAAGTAGCTTTTAGCTTAGTTTGCTACATTTCCCCAGGGGGTAGCTTTTAGTGTAGTTAAGTTACATTTTAAGTAGAGTAGCTAATAACTTAGCTCACTTCATTTTTCAAGTAGCTTGCCCAACACTGACAAATTGCTTATCCCCCAATGATGGTTGGGTTTAGGAGCTTTAGGAGGGTTTTTAGGTTTTAGGAGTGTTGAGTGCCATGCCTCCTTTAAAAAATAAAAAAATTTTGTGCGACAGAACTTGTACAAATTAGCCGCTACACTGACTAAACATAACATAGTTACATTTCCTTGTGAGATCAGGCTGGAAACATTGTAATATTCAACCATTGAGAAAAAAAAATGAATCATACCTATACTTATTAATTAATTATTGGAGGACAAAAGGCATTTAATAGAAGGCGGTTTATTCTGCTGCGGCAACCCCTTATTAATGAAGGGACTATGCCAAAAATAAAATAAATGAATGAATGATTGATTATTTCCTTATTTCCTACTACTAAAATGTCAATAAAAGTCACTTTGTTAAACCGTAGAAATTAATTTTCAACATCAAAAGTCGACAAAGCAGAGATCAAGGTCCAATAATGCAAATTCATAATCATAAATAAACGGAAAACACAGAAACTGTTAATTAACAGTGTAAGCTACTGTCTGCTGAAAGCAATAGTTCACCCAAAAAAAAAAATTCTGCCATCATTTACTCATCCTCCACTTGTTCCAACTTGTTTTGTGCTCAACAAAATAAAGACATTCGTAAATATTTAGAATCACTCATCATCACTCATTAGAGCAATGGTCTCAAACTTAATTCCTGGAGGGTCACAGCTCTGCTGTCTTTAGTTCCAACTACTTCCAACTCACACCTGCATAATCAGCTCTAGTAATTTTGAGCACCTTGCTTGATTAGTTGGATCAGATGTGTATGATTAGGGTTGGAGCAAAACTGCAGAGCTGAGGCCCTCCAGGAATTGAGTTTGAGACCTACGTATTAGAGTGTGAATTAATTTTAAGGACATTTTTATATTTGGGTGAACTATCCCTTTAAAATCAGCTAATACGTTATCTTGATTGTCTACATTGAGTATATGTCAACATAATATACTTAACCTCGCTCTTAACTTTACTGTCTAATGAGAATAACTTGACAGTCTGTGAGACCATCAAAATAAAATGTAACTTTCAAATTTCTGCAATTTCTTCTTTCACCCTTACCTTTACTGTTCATATGGAAAGTCTCTGCATAAAATGTTCGGCTGAATGGTTGCAACCCAGTATCAAGGTAAAACTTAAAGACACTGGACTCCTGGTCATACAGGACACACTGATGGATGGTGTTATTGCAATTGGGACACAACTTCCAACTGCTCCATGAACTTCTGAAACACCAGACAAGAAGGATCAAAGTAAGCTGCCTTTTCAGTGTTTTTATTAAATGTTGTAGACAGAGGATATAAAAAAAGGACACCTGTTTAATTGTTTATAGTAGAAGCTATATCTGCTGTCCTCATATAAGTCTCCCCTCCATTTGCAAATGATTTGAATCAGATCAGGAGTGTGGCACCTCAACTCTATGTCACCTGAAAATTTAAAAGATACTGAAATGTGAATGGGCATTTATCTGTTATTATCAGCAATGTAGTTTTTTAGTATTCTCTGAAAATGAAAGTTTTGTCATTATTTACTATTGTAAAACTAATTGGTAATATAAATAATTGGTATTTTAAATAATGTAACCAATTATAAATTATGAATGAATAAACGTTACGTGACAAAGACTTTGTATTCTCTAACCGTATGCAGTATTGTCTCTAAAAGTGTACAGTAGACATGTAACCTAAAGATAGTCAAACATTGGAGAAAAACTGAGCCAGGCTAAAACTGTGGTATGTGTGCAAGATGAGCAGCCTAGAGAAGACCAGGAGCATTTATGGGAAGTGGATATGAAAAAAAAAGGAATATGTAAAGGACTGATTATAAATGTTAAATACTCATATGAAGCTATATCTGTAAGAAGCGTTCAGGAGAGTGAGTGACATATTATTACGTTAACATACCATCATGACAATGTATGTAAACCCATAAAACCATACTAGAAGAATTTAGCAAAAGCAACAGTGAATTGTAGACCTGAGCTAGTAGGGCTGAGAGCCAAGAAGATAACAGAGAAATGTCACAGTACACAAAATATCATATATGTGTGAAATGGATAAAACACAAGGAGGTCAAATGTGACGTATAAAAGCAATACCATGGACACAGACAGACAGAATTGTCCAGGAGAGACTTTAGATTGCTCTGGGGTTTGCTCTTGACTTTCTCAGCTTTATTATGTTTGATAAAGTCTATCTTCTGATATTGAAAACCTCCAGTCTGATTGTGGTTAATTAATGGAAAGGGCAGGAACTACGACAAACATTGTCAGCGAAGCTGTCTTTGTAAAATTTGAATTGAGGAATAATTTACAAGCAGACTAAAGAGAATCCTTGATATAGAGATTTCCAAATAGCTTTCTAAAACATATAGACAATTAAATGTCTTAAAAAAATTTACATCATTGCTTTTTAAAATAATCTAAGCAAAAATAGTATCATTTTCTACTTAAGTCATTTTTTAACTGTGACTTTATAGACTGTACAGAGTGGGCCATTTATATGGATACACCTTAATAAAATGACAATGGTTTCCTGAATACAGTTTTCTGCCTCATCTGAAGGCAGTTGTCTATGTAATTTATTAAGGTGTATCCATATAAATGGCCCACCCTGTAGTTTATTGCATTCATATGCAATATAACTGAGAAGAACACAAGATAGCATTCTTAGTGGAAAAAAAACAAGGAAGATTACTGAAGATTTCCTAAAAATGTAAGATTTCTCACTATTTAATCAATTTGATCTTATTGACAAAAGAATATAATTTGACCATTAGTGGAAACTGATGAACATTGAAATACCCAGCCTGATCTCCTGAGGAAACGTAACTAGTTTATGTTTTTGTCAGTTTAGTGGCTAATTTTACGAATTTGTATAAGTTCAGTTGTAAGAAAATGTATGATTTTAAAAAAGAAGGCATGGAATCGAACCCCCCTCCAAACCTAACCGTCATTGGGGGATAAGCAAATCGTACTAAATTGAATGAGATTGTACAAATTAATATGAATTAGCCACTAAATCAAAAAGTTACGAAATGCATTGAGATTGTGTTGCAGCACTCGATACTATTTTATAACATTCTTCAAAATGTCTTCTTTTGTGTTCAAGTGAAGGGTGAGTAAATGAAAAAAATTTATTACAAAAAACACAACATTTAAAATAAATGACTGACATTATAAATGTAATATTTTCTCATAACTCAGCGTGATGTTCTTAAATCTATAAGTTATTATTTTATTTCAATAATTACTTCACAACCTCTTGAGTAATAGCATTCAAACACCTCTAAATACTTTTTACTGTAAAGATGTTTCCTCAAAATTGAATATTTATGTGCTGCATTAGTGGTTGCTGTGCCCACTGACAATAAATGCAGAAGTGATGATGGACTCCATTAAAGTCTGTGTAAATGTGAAGTTGCTGAAGACTTCTATTTCAGTACGATGCCATATTTTTAACTGAAACTGAATATTGAGCAGGGGGTGGGTTGTTGTTTTTGTGCACCTCCTTTCATCTTCTAATTGCAGCAAACTAATGGTCGAAGGGGTGTGGCTATAGCCAGCAGCTAGCTTTCTGCAACTCACACATGGTTGCCCACTGAAGCTAAGCAGGGCTGCACCTGGTCAGAGACCACATGGGAAAGCTAGAGAAAAGGAAAACGAGAGCTGTGTTAGTGAGACCAGCAGGGGCCAATCAATCTGTGGTCTGTGTGGGTCCTGATGTCCCAGTATGTTTATGGGTACTCTATAGTGCTCAGTGAGTGCTGTCTTTTGGATGAGACGTTAAATCAAGGTCCTGACTCTCTGTGGACATTAAAAATCCCAAGATGTCCTTTGAAAAAAAGTAGGGGTTTAACCCCGGCATTCTGGCCAAGTTTGCCCACTGACCTCTGTCTATCATGGCCTCATAACCATCCCCATATCATAATTGGCTTCAACACTCTGTCTCCTCTCCACCAAACAGCTGGTGTGTGGTTTGACGCAATATGGCTACCGTCATGTCATCCAGGTAGATGCTGCACACTGGTGGTGGATGAGGGGATTTCCCACAAAAATATGTAAAGAGAAGTGTCCAGAAAAGCTTTATATAAATGTGAGGAATTATTATTTTAGCATAGCCAAGTCATCTAAGTGTTTGATTGACATTATAGTGGATAAATGTGCACTGATTTATTGTTCACCTTAGAATTAACAACATTTAACAACATTTAACATTTAGTTCACACTTAGCTGATGAATTACAATAAGCTTGTTTGGCAGGCTGTCCCGGGAGAGAGCCCTGAGCTCAAAGAATCCTCGAGCCCAGGGCTCCCTCCTGTTTGTAGGGCAAGAGGGGAGATTGAGCTCAGGTAGATCTAAAAAAACTCCCCGGCTGATGTGGCTAAGGTGAACTCCTCTGAGAAGGAAAAATACTGATGCTGGGAGCTAGACAACAGTGCCCATTTGGCTTAGTCTGTTTACATATGACGCATATCTTTGGACCCTGGGATGAAACCGGGCAACCTGGAGGAAACCCATGCGAACACGAGAAGAACATGCAAACTCTGCACAGAGACGCCAACCAGCATGGCGAGGACCAGAGCTGGCGGTGTTCTTGCTGTGGGGCAACAGTGCTAACCACTGGGCCGTCGTGCCCCTCAATCTAGGTTAAAAGGGTTAGGAGAAGGGGAGGAAGTGTTTTTTTTCCAGACAAAGTTAGTTGTGGAATCAAGACTGTAATTATTTATAGTGACTTAAGAATCATATGATTGGAGGATTATCATTAGCTAATGCGTGACCGCCTGTGGTAAATCATAGGCACGTGATCCTCTCAAAATTAGTTTATAAATAAACTTCACTTTGATTTCATGCAGACTTTACAAACTGGTAAAATTCCCTTGCAATGAGTTAACAAAAAAATTGCAAAATACCAGAGAAAACAGAAGTTACTTTAAGTGTAAAAGACATTTTGGGGTTCTGAAATCACACGTTGAGTTGTGTTTTCAGTTTTATTTCAGTTCTAACCTGCTGTTTGAGGCACCATAGCTGTTACAGAACTCGACCAATCACTCCAAAACCTTTTGAAATCACCGCTAGGTTTGACTCTCATTTGCACAGTGCAGTTCTCTCCTGGGACCAGTGAGACAAGCCTATAGGCATTTCCTGACACCTATGAAGAGAGAGTGTAGATTAAATAAATGAGCGATTTCTACATGTAATGTTAAAACAGTAAGCATCTGTGTCAAACTCACTGCTGTAACTGTGCTTGCGTTTTTGAAGCTGTAACGAATTTCATGCTCATTGTTTGTTCTTTTCCATTTCACTAACATTTGGCCCACCTCTTCAGTTGGATTAAGGGATATGTTTGAAGGTGGATATAGCAGAACTTGGTGGAATAAACAAGCAGAAATATCTGAATTCACATAATGCAAAGTATGAAAAGTAAATGGTTAGTGTGAGATTTACTCACGCTGGTCTTCCACACTGACAGCACGACTGTAGATGGTAGTGTTGGTGTCTTTGTCTATCACTCTGATGTGTGTCTCCACATATAAGTAGACATCACTTGGTGGGAATGTACAAATGTTGAGGATATTCTCTTCAGAAGTTTGCTGTTTCACATCACATCTTTTTTCTTCCATTATTCTGCTGATACAAACATGTTTGCTTCAAGCAGGTCTACAATCATGATTTTTGTGGGATTAGTGATCATTTAATATGGGTTTTTATATAGCTGATTCATTAGTGCAAATAAGTATATGTCATTTATACATTTTAATGACCATAATAAACCTTTTTTATAAG
>CAIGQZ010007154.1:7139564-7163755 GCA_903798205.1 Danio tinwini
TAACTTTTGATCTGTTTTGGAGGAAGAGGTTACATATATGAGGAAAATTGTAAGATTGTTGTTATCATATCTTAAAATATTATAAACAGACAGCAAGCTGCTTGTAACAAATCAACGAAGTTCAACAGAATAGCCAAATCAGGGATCTCCATATCTTTTACTTTAAGTTGATGTCACAAAATTAACATGAAATATATATCAAATCATTTTTAACCCATTTTAAATTAATATAAACAACCAGCACAACTTATTTTTGTGTGTACTCTTTTTTTATATTAATATATTGTATAATTTTCACCTTTAATTTAATTATCATTATATAATCATTTGAAATATTAGATTTGCACTTCACATAAATGTAGCATCTGACAAAATATAATTCTGAGTTCCTTTTTTCTTTCTGCTGCTGAAGATAGACATCATGAAATGAGGTTTATTTTTAAAAAGTTACCAACATGAAAACCCATACTATTAAAAATCCCTGTATCAAACATGAAAAAAAAATAAGAAGGGATCAGAGTTAAAATGTCTTATTTTGTTGATATGTGAAATATATTGAATATATATGAAATATATTTTTCACTCATTGTAAAACTGGATTGATTTCAAATCTCCAAATCTTTAGATCTTTTCTGATTGCTTGGTTTTGTGTCAGACATTGGTTTTGTGTATGTTCAAAGTAGCCAAGTTAAGTGGTACTGTTAATCAAGTAATTATAAAAACCCCTGCCTTGTTAATCCTGTCATAGAAATAGCAGCTGTTGCAGATTTTCATATCTTGAAACCAAATATTATTTTAAATGTATATTTATACAGCTTCCAGCACTTCAAAAATCCTCAGTTGTTTTATTATTATGTGTATAATAAGGGCATTTTGTAGACCAACCCTACAGCATTTTAAACTTTAATCCAACTGTTGGGTTTGTCCATATTTTGCACAATTTCTAAATTAATTTAAGAATTGCTGAAAGCTGTGTAAGCTTGATTATTTTAATTGATTGATTAATTGATTGATCAGTTATTAACTTCACAACTTCAGCTGAGTAAAAGCAAACATTCTAACTAGCTGTTTCTTTACAGTAAACGAGCCAATCATTTAAATGAAATCTAAAAGATGAAATGTTCAGAACTCTCACCCTTCAATTATATAAAGAAAATCATAAGAAGTTTCAACAGGTGCTTCCCAAAAGCAAGTGAAGTCTTCTAGATCCCTGGTGAAACATTTTGGGTCCTCATCCATAGCCAATAACTCTGAAAAGAATGAAAAAAAATACTTACAAAATGCATAGTTTTGACGCATGTATTGACACTTTTCTCTACTAAATGCCTGCTCAATGTTCATGTGTAGTATTTAACACTTTCCTCATCAAAAACAGAACTTTGCAGAATGAACATAAAAAAACAATCATCTAAAATAGTTACCTAATGGACGCGTCTTACCTGGCTTTGGTTGGCGAGGTTCTGAATTCACCTGTTTGATAAGAAAAAAATGTAAAATCCACCAAAGGAGCGCTGGATCCATTATGTCGATGGGAGTCCATACACAACACTTTTAAAAAATTGTCTAAGTAAGATAGATTTGTGTCAAGTACTTAATGTTTTTAGGAGAGGGCGGGGAGGTTGGTAACTGGTCATCTGAAGGGGCCCGATGAAATAGGAAGTGGTTGCACTGGGGAATGAAGCAGGCACTGACTGACAAACAGCCTTCTTCACACGCACATAAATAAATACTCAAGAGCTGACACAAGAATGAAAAACTTTCAGATGTTATTTTACACTGTAAAAAAAGCTGGGTTACACACAATTCCTTCATATTGTTCCTACACAAATTTATTACGTTAACTTAAGCTAATTTAAGTAGATTGAGCAAATAAAGCAATTAAGTTGCCCCCCTCCCCAAAAAAACAAAACAAGAATTGTGTTGATTGAGCTTATTTTAAGTATAAGGTTGATCAACCAGCAACACATTTTATGAGTGTTTTTTTTTTAGGATTGATATTGATTTATAGTATAATTCTTCACCTTTAATTATCATTATATCATCATCAGTGTTGGGGTAAGTTACTTTAGAAAGTAATGCATTACAATATTGAGTTACTCCCCAAAAAAGTAAATAGTTGAGTTACTTAGTTACTTTTTATGGTAAGTAATGCGTCACGTTATACTTTTGAGTTACTTTTGCGTTACTTTTTCTGACCTGGCTGAGGCTTGCTCTCTTTCAGAACTTGCAGGGTTTTTCTTCTTCTTCTTTTTCTTTTTAAATAGAGATGCTCTGTAATTAACAACACAATGTACAACCTTCATTTACCTTAATAATAAATAAATAAATAAATAATGTAGGATAATGTTATCTTCAGAGAACTTCCTGATCCCAGAGCTATACCAGCCTGATCTCACAAGGAAACATAAGTATTTTACGTTTAGTTTAGCTCAGTCGTATGAAAATGTAGGATTTTAAAAAGGAGGCGTGGCACCTAACCCCACCCCAACCGTCATTGGGTGATGAGCAAATCATACTAATTTGTACGAATTAGATCGTACAAATTAATACGAATTAGCCACTAAATCAAACAGTTACAAATTGCTGTGAGATTGCGTTGGCTATACATACAAATTAATGAATGTTTAAAGCAATGCGTTTGCTACTTTTGTACTTTTTGTCTTATTAGAAAAGTAAAACCACTGTCCATTCACATAATCCTATTTTCCTTTTCTTCAGTGCACTCAAAACAATGAGAATATTTCCATCACAGAAATGTAAGGCTCTGCTATATTTCCGTCTGTTGCTGCATTCTCTCTTTGTGTGCAGGATTCAAAGTGACTATTGAATGTTCATTTTAATTCAGCGATTTTACCGTCTTTAGTTTATCACCCCAGCCACCTGTCAGTACAATTATAAAAAAGATGCTTTAATCCCGGTTTGTGGATGTTAAATCCGGTTTAGTTTTTACATTAACATAACGGATATCCATACAGCAGTGGATATTAACGTGTATCCTGTCACATTAGCTTTGCAAAAACAAAAGCTATAAAAAATTTTCTTTCTGTAGTATTTCTCACAAACGGTACGTGAGATCTGCTTCCTTCATGTCTGTCACTGTGCTGTTTATTTGTGTTTTAAGCTGAAACTTTACAGAACCGTTTTGGAGACACAAAAGACTTATCTTAAATCCTGAAAAAACAACAAAATAGGTGCCCTTTAATTTTGAAAAGTAATGCATTACTTTACTCATCACTTGATCATCATTTGTAAAATTTTATTTGCACTGACAAAATGTAATTTTAATTCCTTTTTCTTTCTGCCACTAACAATAGACTTCATGACATGATTTATTTAAAAAAAATTACCAACATGAATAGCCAAATTATTAAAAATCCCTTTATCAAACATGGAAAAATAAGAAGAAATCAGAGATGAAATGCCTTATTTTGTTGTATAAAATCAAACACACAAATCTGATTAATTTAAACATGGAGCATAATAAATGCTATAGTAAACTGTCTAATGTTTCAAATGACAATTATGAAAATCAAGTGTTAGAATTTGTGTCAAATAATATTTTACTGTTATTTAGCATAATATATACATTTTGTATAGAGTTTTTTTTAATACATTATCATACAATTCTTGTTCAAATTCTTTTTGTTACATAAACTATCGATTTACTGCATTGTTTAAATAAAGAAAAAATGTAGTGGGGACACCAAATAACAAAAACACTATAAAAACAAAAATCTTTGCCTAATAACAATAAAACGTTTAATACATAAATAAAGTAAATGCAATACTTGACAGTGGGGTTTAAGGGAGTTTTTTAAAGTTTTTGTGTGAAGGAAACTAAGCTGCCGTATTGTGACTGACAGCTCTTGAGCCTGTGGCAGAACTAGAGGAAATGCGCTTGACAGATCAGCAAGCTGCAGCAGGGAAGGGGTCTGACCTCAAGCCCACTACTTGAAGAAAACGAAAGAAAGAGCCAGTACTTTCTGCTCCATATCAGTGGAGAGTTTTTGCTCATCTCCAAAGGCCTCTGTGATGAGTCCTGTCACCACGTCAATGCTTTATTTATCAAAGTAAACACATTCTCTAACGTTCTCTAAATTCTCATTGAATGGTTAAATCATGGCATATGTCATGAAAAGCAACAAAGATGTAAAATATTCAGTCATTTAGCAGATGCTTTTTCAAAGTGACTTACAATTGAGGAGAAAATCCTATTTAGTGTTTTGTTTTATGGTCCAATAAACAACATCAACATTATGTACACTGACCTAGTATACTGACTTAATGTGATAGTTTAACCAAAAATAAACATTTCAGCAGTACAACATTAAAGACGATTTTTTAGCTAAACTGTGATTCTTGGTGATTCGTAAAATGAAAGTCAATAGTTACAGGCACTTTGTGAGTTATAAAAACATATACAGGCAAAACAAAATTAATGGCTGAAAAAAATGGCTACTGATGGTTCATTGAGGCATTTGTAATTCAACGATTTACATGCGTTAGAAAGCTTACACATTCTATACAATCATGACACACTTATTAAAGGGGTGGTCCACTATGAGGTGAGGTGGAGGGTGAGGAGTGAGGAGGGTTGGGGAGTCGCTGAAGAAAGTGAAAGTGAACAGCGTACGGAGGAGGAGGTCGGTTGAGAAGGGGGATCCGTAAAATGGGGTGCCAGATCTGATTTCAGAGGTGCCAGATCCGGCGTGTTCCGGCACAAATTAAGCCCTGCCTACAGCGAATGAAGTTTGGGGACTACAAAAAAATACATCTGGGTTTGTGAGATCACCAACGCTCCAGGTTATGGGCATACACCCTCTCAGCAGAAAAGGGTAATGGCCAGAGGCACTGTAATGTTATACCATTAAAAGCTAAAATGCCGTCCAAACGCTGCTATTTTCACAGAGCTTGTTCTCTTTCTGTATTTGGCTTCCAAAGGACATGACACAAAGAAAGAAGTGCTTACAATTTAATTTTAATTATGTTCCAGAGAATTATAAAAATATATATAGCAAGCATTTGACAAAGGATAGCTTCCAGAATCTCTCCCAGTTCAGTGCTGGATTCGGCTAAAAACTCCTCAAAGAAGGAGCAGCTTCAACCATAATTGACAAAACTGTGAATTGTGAGCCACGACCTGTAAGTATTTTAGTTTTGATAAAATGTATCTGTAACATGCATAGTTTCTAGCGTTAACGGTATGTTGTAGCATGGATGTAAACAAGAATGTAAACAACGGGAAATGCTGTTTGGCACCATTAACATGTAGCTACAAATTCATATTTATCCATCAAACCCCTGTAAACACCTACAATCTTTACCAGTGCTGCAGTGTCTCTCTATGTGGCCACTTTCCCTGCGTTCTAAAATTTTCAAATAATGGACTTACAAAAGATATGTGAACGTTTCATATTACTTACACATGCTTATAACCTGATATATGAAAGAACCTTGTCAGATTTGATTTGATTTTAGAAAGTAGGCATGAGACATGAGCTGTGTCATTTTCTGTCTAATTCAGGCTCACACTGACACGGCTGTTACACTGGATGACAGTATTTACACAGCACACTCACGCACAGTACATCTTGGATGGTCTGAGAATGAGTAAACTAACAACAAATCTTCATTTTTTGAGCAGAACAGATGACCAACGATAATACATTGTTTTCTCAAGTGCTACATTGAATAATACTGGCGCCATTGTCCATGGTATGAACTGCATTTGATTAATTTACATTTCAAAAACCTCCCAGTAAAAAGATGTCAATGCAAAGTCCCCACAGACCCGATGCGCTACAATGGTAGCTTATATCGTAGGTTCCATTTTCTCCAGTAATCCAAGGTCAACATGCCCTGAGATATCAATGCTTCCAGATTCTCAAGTGTCCTTTCACAGTCTGTTCTCTATAGCCATGTGGCCTTGGTGGAGTGTCTCTTTGAGTGATGATGGAACCTGGCCACAGGGAAGTGACAGTAACGCAGAGCCCTACTGTGATGAGCCTCCCTTGGGCTTTGACCCCTTCTTGGGTCTGGGGGGGCTGGTAGTCAGGCCTCTTCAGCAGTAGCATCTATTCCAGCATAAGTGAAGTTCTCAAAGAGAGCCATGTTGACATAAGCCTAGAATACAAAAAAAGAGAAGTAGTGGTTTGGTGGGTTCAGGCAGGGGGAACTCTATAAAATCTATTCTATTTGGGGTCAGATTTTTTTTTCCAAAACAGCTTTTAGGGTAAGGATACACCACACCAATGCCAAAGAACTAGAACTGAGAAAAGACAACTGTGACATCACCTTACAAAGCCAAGAAAAATCTTCCATTGTCTGGTCTGGGGCAAAAAGCACAACCCAGCAAAATGACATCATTCAAAAGATCACAATTAGCTGTTGACTGATTTTAAAGCATGTTTGGCAAGCTCTCCTGGGAGAAACCCTGAGCTTATAAGATCCTCGAGTCCTGGCTCAGGTTGATCTCAAGAACTTCCCTGACTTATTTATGGCTAATGACAGATTATAGAATTAGCTGTAGAGAGATTTATTACTTACTAAGAGCTCATGGTGCCAATTTGGTATGGTTAATTTACTTATGTCGCGTGTTTTTGGATTGTGGGAGGAAACCGGGGAACCCGGGGGAAACCCACGCAAGCATGAGGAGAACATGTAAGCTCTGCACAGAAATGTTGACTGGTCCAGTAAGGACTTTAACCAGTGACATTCTTGCTGTGAGGCAACAGTGCTAATCACTGGGCCGCTGTGTAGCACAATCTAGAAAAGGAGAGAGGAGTAGGGGTGGAAGGGGGGATTCTTCAAGACGAAGATAATGAGGTAAGAAACTCTGGTTATTTATACTGAGTTAGAATAGTCTGATTGGTGAGTCATGTGTTTAGCTAATGCGGGACCAGCTGTAGTTAATTATAAGCATGTGATCCTCTCGAAATTAGTTAATGAATAAACTTCTCAAAAATGCAAATCGATTTGATGTCAAAACGTTGACATCTATTTGACGTCCACACATTGGTGCCCTTTTGACCACCAAAATAATGACACAAAAAGTATTATGTTGTAAAAAAAAATCATCTGACGGCTTCAAATACCAAATTTACACTTGATTTTGTATCTTGACATTACCTCTGTCAAAATCACATCAAAATGACATCCAACATTGATGTCAAAAACATCAAAATCAAAAAAACAATTACAGTCATGCAATCGATTTTTGACATCTGTCCTGTAATTGATTTTTCATGTGGTTTTTAACACCAATGTTAGATGTCAATTTGATGTCGATTTGACATGAGGGTAGTCAATTGACATCAACCGATTTGCATTTGCATCCCTTTTTGTCTCTGGTTTCTTTTTTCAGAAATCTGCTCATCTTACTATACAGCAGCAACCCAGTAACCATGCCCCCAAAAAATAATAGTATGTGAAACATCTGTCTGTTTTTCGCTTACCTTCCGTGCCTCTTGCATCCTATTGAGCTGGACAGATATTTGTGAAAATGGTGGCCGCTCATAAGGTCTATCTCGCCAGCACTGCCTCATGAGTTCATACCTGCATGGATAATTGTAGATGTGTCAGTAATTATAAATGCAATTATTACTACAGCTTCAGTTGATCAACTTCTGCTTACACTTCATCATCACAGTTTCTGGGCTGCTCCATTCTGTATCCCTGAGGAAGCTTCTCATAGAGCTCAGCACAGGTCATCCCACAGTATGGCGTCCCACCTAAAGGAGAACAAACTCATTTAATTCACCTGGCTGAAACATGTTTAATATGCAAAGAAGAAGTGGACAACAATTCATTAAAACTACTAACACACTTACCTAAACTCACTATTTCCCACAGGAGAACTCCAAAAGACCATCTGAAAGCCCAGAGGCAGACATATCAATTAAAGAATAATCAGCATAATTGTGATGAAGCTACAATATATAAAAAGTGCAAGTGTAAATTCCACATTTCTGCCAACCAAAGGCAAATTACACATTTGGTTGAAATTTATTTAATGACTATAATAGGATTTGTGACATCTGTTCTATTCTTTGACAGAGTCTCCTGGTTAAATTTCATCCCGTTTCAGAGAATTAATTAAATGTTAAGCAGATTACTTCAAAATAACCAAGAATAACACATTCGGAAAAAGAATTTTTAGAAATGTTTGTGCTCCGAAACATTTAGAAAGGTTTTATGCCTAACAAGACTGCATTTATTAGATCAAAATTCATTAAGAACAACAATTTTATAAGATATATATAACCACTTAAAGCCATTCACACTAAGAGCAACTTGCAGTGGCAAAGCGTCACGCAATCGTTCAATTTAACGGAAAGTAAGCGACTTCCAGAGACCTCAGTCAACACAAGCTACAGCAACCGTTGGTGAACTGGTGGGCATGTTGAGCGACACAACTTTCTTGAGCGACAGCCAATAGGAGCACCAGAAGAGCTCACATGATCCTCTTTCAGCTTGCTCAGAGACCGGTTGTATTCTCCGTGCTGTAGACCTACACAGACCTGCTTTTGCAGCAGGTCACTACCCAGAGCGACAGGGAGCTACAGTACAAAGTCGCTGCTAGTGTGAATGAGGCATAACTCTTCACCTTTGTGTATTACTCCACCCACATACAGCAACAAACAGAGGACACTCTACAGTTTGACAAATATTGCTGCCGTTGGACAGCATAATGTACTTTTGAGGCTTTTTTAGTCAAGAATGTAGTTGTTTAGATTGCGACTATGCAGTTTATTTATAAGGATAATGCCTATTTTTAAATATTTATAATTTCAGAGCATCGGATCCAGTGCATCGGCTGCCATCAGCCTGAGCAGACCAAAGAAAGTGACGGTTGACATTCTGCCACAAGATGGTGACAGAGACTACCTAATAAGTCCTTAGGGGAGAAAAAGAGCATTTTCTCAATGCAAGTTGAGACAAAACTACAGCTGAACATATCATTATAAATCAGGTAAGTGTCATTCTGAATCAATCTTTCTCTTTTATATTTTGTAGTGCTGCATTTATACCACAGAAACTGCTAATGTTTGCTTTGCTTTGGCTTTTTTGGTTTTTGGGGTTTATTGCAACAGATAAATACTTGAAAATCTTTGTAAATTGATGGCATGTAATGCAATCCGGCCTTATAATCTTAATGACCTGTTTTGTTATCACTTTAGACAGTATGCTAGAGAATCATTCAAATACTAGCTCTAAAGTGACGTTTTTTAACTGGCAATGGTTTCTGCTGTTCTGACGGTCAGCTGCAGATGTGAAGTGGCAGTAGAAAGTAGTTCCTCGTACGAAAGGATTTTTAGACTTTATACACATGGTTATGCCGTCGAACTAATAAGGGTGAAACGGATCACTGTTGATCCGTGATCCTTACGGATCACAACTCACGGTTCGGAACGCACGTGACCCGTGGATTAATAATTTATTTTGTATTTGTTGGTTAATTCAACATTTATAACCATTGCAGAGAGATTGCCTCCGCGTCATTCAAATCGCGTGCATGAAAGCATTTTGGCTTCCCTGTAAGATGATGATGATGACGGGATGATGAGGGGAAAAGTTGTATTGGGACCTAAATGCTTTCTTAGGCTATTAATAATTTTTTTTCTGTCACTGCTTGTTTAGCCTGCATTAATGCATTCAGTGTAAAGCTGCACAATTAAACTTTAAAAGATGGGTTAGGGTTAGGGTTAGGTAATGATTTGCATGTTTATTAATCCTTCAAAGAGCTGCATTCAAATCTGCATCGAGAGAGATCCAGTTTTCACCCTGTTTGAGTAAGTTACAAACAATTAAATAATGAAACATGACGCTGGTGATTTTTTGACGCTGGTAAAAGCAATTACATTGTGTAACCAACAGATGGCGACAAACAACCATCAAAATTATGATACTGAATATGTTTTCAAAAATAATACACCTACAGTATAATAAAACATGAAGTTTTATGTGTGAATTGTTAAATTATTAATTGAAGATAAATGTGATCTGTTGTACAAGATGTCAGATTTCTATATTTAGCATTATCAGCAACAGTAGCAAAGATAATATTTCATATTGAATACTTTTTTCAGCTGGTTCTTTCTTGATATTTTTTTTATTAACATTACAGATTCTAAGTTCTGCTTGTTAAAACCAATTTTCTTTGCAACAATATTTTTATATAAATGGAAAGCAAATGACATTTGTTCCTTACTTTTTTGCTGATCCGAAAAATGGTTCGATCCGTGACTAAAAAACCATAGTGTGATTCGAACTGCAGATTTGTGATCCGTTACAGCACTACAAACTATTGTATAAACGCAATATCACAGCCAGAACTGATATATATGTGTATTTATTACATTTTTAAAAATGTATATTAATTAATATTAAGTTGGCGGTTCATTCCGCTGTGGCGACTCCAGATTAATAAAGGGACTAAGCCGAAAAGAAAATGAATGAATGAATTAATTAATATATGATGGAAAACTGAATTAATACAGTCTATTTGTCATACAATCATTTGGAAATCCTTTTGTAATTGTCCAATACTGAGTTTGAATTTAATAACCTAACTTTTGTTATTATTATAATCTTGAATACTGATACTCTTGATTATTTTATAAATAAAAGTTCAAAAGCAAGTTTAAACACCTTTTTCTTGAGTTTTTTTAGAGGTGAGTGGGCTTGACAAACCACCTGTAGAAAACACACTATTTAATCTCTCTGACACTTTAACAGACTCTTGCAGTTTTGAACATTTGCACCAGACACTTTCTTACAATTACTCAATATCTCTACAAACATACAAACTGCATTTATGAGTACTTGACACTTGGTGAGTGGGATTGACAAAGCACCTGTAGAAACTCTTTGTAAAAAAACACTCCTTCTCCACACTCTAGCACTTAATTCTCTAGGCACTAACAGTTCCTTTGTATAATTAGCACTTTTTGTGTATATTGCCTGAATGCCTCACTTTGGATAAAAGTGTCTGCTAAATGACTAAATGTACAAACAATCCACAGGCTTTGTAGGAAATCAGCAAAGGTTAATCTAATGGGGAAAACTATGCTTGTATTTTTTGTTGGTCATGTTGTTTTGAAAATGTTCAGAGCGCAGTGTTCTTCGGTAGGTAAAAATAGGTCATTTTGACACAGGCACTGTGGTCTTGTAGAACATATTTCTCTAAATTTGAGCTTCCTGGTTTTATGTTATCAGTTCCTTCCTGCTTATTTATCAGTTGCCCATTACAAAGTGAGAAGGATGTTGGCATGTTGTTTTGGACTAATACATGGGGATGGCACAGTACTTTGTGTATTACTCTTTTCACAGACAATAAATTCCTTTATCTCACATTTTCTTCAACTTAAAAAGAAAATATTACTTTAAAATTCAGTTAAAATACCTCCAGATAGCAATGTTAACTCTATAAAAACCACACAACAGCACAAATCTACAGAATGCACTTACACATCACTCTTCGTGGTATAGACGCTGTAGTTTAGAGACTCAATAGCCATCCATCGCACAGGCAGTCTTCCCTGAGACAGAGAGACAGCAACTTTCAACCAACTTTATGAGTAACTTTAATTTTAGTCCAATGATTAAATATTCAACTGTATTCAACTTTTTTACTTGTATAGTTCACATATATAATATATAAATGACTTGCATATGAAATTCTGAGTATGAAGAAAAAAAAAGTTTTATCATTTCATAGACAAAGTCCTCACCATGGTTTTTTTGACATACACTTCCTCACCACGTGAGAGGCCAAAATCAGCAATTTTTGCAACTAGGTTATCTCCGACAAGTACATTTCTGGCTGCCAAATCTCTGTGGATGAACTGTTGAAATGTAAACAAGACAACCAGACACAGTTTAACAGTATAATACTAGCATTAAAGTTCCATATAATCTACAGAGCTATTATTAAACTGAAAAATACAAAATAGTCAGTAAGTAAATTGTATTTAAATTATATAAAAATTGTATTTTAATTAATTATATAAAAAATACTTGGTCACTAGAAGTCTGCTATCCACATTGTTTTCTAAAATATACACGTTCATGAACTGAAAAACCTGTACCTGTTTGTCACTCAGGTAATGCATTCCAGTCGCTACATCAGCAGCAAACTGCAAGAGCTGCTGGGAAGTAAGTGTTGAAGCAGTGCCATGCTCCTTGGCGAAGGCTGGATCTGTCTCTAGGACTCGACTCTTTCTTAGGAAGTCCAAAAGATTTCCATAAGGTGCAAATTCAATGGCAATGTAAAGGTAACCTGTGAATAAAAAAGTTGAACATCTGTGCTACGTAATAGAGGACAATTCTCTATGAAAAACAAAACAAAAACAAGAATGATGAGAAAAGTAAAGCTTTAATAACTATTGTGCTCTCTTACAAGGACATTTTTGTTTGATTTGTCAGTTAATTAAAATCAAAAATAAAAATGTTCATGTTGAAACCCATCAAAATGGCATATTAAAGGGACAGTTTACCCCAAAAATGAAAATGTACTCACTATTTACTCAACCCTCAAGTGGTTCCAAACCTTAGTTTTTTTTCTTCTCTTAGAAGACCTATAACCACTGACATCCATGGTAGGAAAAACAAATACTATAGAAGTCAATGGTTACAAGTTTCCAGCTTTCTTCAAACTATCTTCTTTTTACAGAAGAAAGAAAGCCAAACAGATTTGAAACAAGTAAAATATGAGTAAATGATGCCAGAATTTTACTCTTAAAACTCTTAAAAAGTCTTAAAATGTCTTAAATCCTAAAATAAAAACTTTTGTCCTCAAAAAGTCGTAAATTTACTGAAATATTGTGTTGTAGGTCTTAAATCTTTTTTAAACAAGTCTTAATTTTCTTTTGTTCATGTATAGCTATCCGATCTGGCCAAAACCCACATTTTCAATTACCAACAACCCATGCCAATAAATTAATTTTTTTAAAAGGTCAATTTTTACTCTATTATAATGGTTTGATGATTTTCCTTACAATAACATTTGTTTAAAAGTGCTCCATGTATTCACTGCAGAGGACACCGACCTGGACAGATTGTTGTACATAGATTTTGTTTATTATAGTTTTTAAAACTTTTAAAACATTTCTTTTTTACATTTTAAGAAGAGTTTATGTTGAAAAAAAAAGTGTATGGATACAAGTAGAGCTTGCTTGTTTTTACACAATATTTAAAACAATCTAAAATGTTTTAATTTTTATTATTAATTTATTATTGTATTTTTATATGTATTAAATTATAATATATATTTTTGATAGGTCAAATAAAAATCTCCATCTGGGCAGTTCCTTAGCCTTTAGTCCTTTATGAGTCTAAAATTTCATTTATAATGGTCTTAAAAATGTCTTTAAAAGATAAAAAAAAAAAATAACTTGGTGAAACCTGCAGAACTCCTGCAACCATGCCTTTAATTCCAGTGGAATTAAGAAATCATGAATTTGCTGCAAATATGTTTTCATGAAAAAAGGCTTTCATTAATAGGTTTCAATTAGTGCTTGTTTGTCACCTATTAAAGGCTTGGCCTATGGAGAAAATATTCTCTTTTTTCTTGTTTACTACTGAGCGCTGCATGTCAATTTAATTGAAATGGTATGATTATATTTATGTGAATGTGTAGGTAGCAGAATGTGTTACAAATTATTTAAATATATATATTTCTAAATCTTGCCAATAGGTGGCACAATCACCTCTGTTCTCGCAGGCACCAATAAGGTTTATTATATTTGTATGTTGTCCCAATTTGCACAGCACTTCCAATTCCCCGGCAAAGTCTCGATGGTCATTTTCTGAGGCGAACTCTGCAGGTGCAAAAAACACATACAAAATCACAATAGTGTAAAAACAGACCTTGACTAACAATGCTGTGCTGGCTTGCTGTCTTACCTTTGAGCATTTTAATTGCAGCACTCATTTTTATCCCATCTTTTTTGACCATGGCCTTGATGACCTGACCAAAGTTCCCTTCTCCGATGACATCCTCAAACTTAATGTCCTCCCATTCCAGGATGGGATAGGTAAGGGGCTCTGGGGAAGGCTTTGGTCGTCGGGTGAGTGTGAGAGTCCCCGAGTTGAACTGGAGGATAGTCTCTTCTCCCTGAGAATAATTATGCATTGACATTTAGCATTTATGTAATACTATCATTCAAAATTTGGAAGTATGAGATGATATATTTTAAAAGATAATTTATTGCTGGGATTGTTTAGCTCAGAGGTGCTCAACCCTGTTCCTGGAGATCTGCCTTCCTGCAGAGTTCAACTCCAACCCTGATCAAACAAACCTGGACCACATAATTAGGACCTGAACAGCACTTGATAATTACAGACAGGTGTGTTTGATATACAGGAAGATAGATCTCCAGAAACAGGGTTGGTCACGCCTGGTATAGTTGAATTTTCAGCTGCCGTTATTCCAACCGTCAGTGTCACATGATCCTTTACTTAAACTTTACTTAATATATATATATATATATATATATATATATATATATATATAATCACCATCATTGAAAATAGTTGTTCCCTTTAATAATGGTAGAAACACTGATACATTGTCTTTAAAAGTACTAATTTCTTTGTGTGAATGAACTATTTTATTATGACAAAGCATTAGATTATTAAAGGGCACCTAATTTACCTCTTTTGTAAGATAAGATGAAATTATAAGATGTAAGATAAGCCTTTGGTGTTTCCAGAATGTGTCTGGGAAGTTTCAGCTCAAAATACCCATCAGATAATTTATTATAGCGTCCAGAATCTGCCCATTTTGGTGTTTGAGTACACTGTAGCTGTTTTTGTAGCCTGTGGCTTTAAATCTAAATAAGCTGCTTCCTCCCACCTACTGATCCCAAGTGCGTGTGTGCTTCTCATCAAGCCTTACGTCAGATAAACAGCACAGTGACAGAGAAAGACTCGGATGAAGCTGAAATACAGCTCATTAGTCAAAAATACCAAGTAAGTTTATTTCATGTATTTGTGGTGGAGTTTATTCAAGCCTTTCTGAAATGATGAGTCACACGCAAATGCAATTTGCAGCACACACACACACCACATATGCACATTTACTGCCACCATGCGGCCGTGGTGATTATAGCGTTTAAGAATTACATTTTGATTTTACTGTATTTGTTACAAACATGCTATGTTGGTAAAGGTAGTGGGGGGATGTGTCGCAGACAAAAGTGAAGAGGGGGTGGGGGTTGTCGCAGACGAAAGTTAAGAGCGGTGGTGTCGCTGACGAAGAGGGTTGGGGAGAAAGTGAAAAGCGGGGGTGAGTGTGAGGAGGGGGATTGGTAAAATGAGGTGCTTGTTCCAGCACAAAATAATCCCTGGTTGTAACCAATATTTTAACACCAGTTTATTTACAAAAACAATGTTCTGTGGACGTGTATACATGCTATTATAAAACATGGCGTCTGTCAATCAATTCTGTGGGTGTG
The DNA here is from genome assembly GCA_903798205.1 of Danio tinwini. Taxonomy (NCBI): domain Eukaryota; kingdom Metazoa; phylum Chordata; class Actinopteri; order Cypriniformes; family Danionidae; genus Danio; species Danio tinwini. The sequence continues at coordinate 7,155,023 of CAIGQZ010007154.1, forward strand.
GAAAACCGCACTACTACTTCATGTTGCGGTGGGCCTCAAAATCACTGGGATTTGGGTCCTATTTTAACGTCAGGAAATAAAAAAATAGAGATTTATTGTCTTTATACCACTCCAGTATGAAAGTGGACACACTATACATACAGACAGTTCTGTCCAAACAGCTTACAAAAGATGATTTTCATCATAGGTGCCATTTAAGCTCTGCTAAATTATCAAAATACACAGTAAAAATGCGGATTTGTTTCAACTCAAATTAGTCAAATGTGAACAAACCCAGCTGTTGAGTTAAAAATATAATCTAACCTTGCAGTTGGGTTTGTCCATATGTAACTCAAATTTGAAGTGACCCAGCATTTTGTAGAGTATAAAGTAATGACAGGTCTACTCACAGATCCAGACTGATAGGTGAACGTCCGTCTTCTTTTAAGGACAGATTTACGAATGTAGAAGAGAGCCAGAAGAGCCAGCAGAATGGTCACACAGGTCACAGCCACTGACCCAACCACAGCAAAAAGAAGTTGATGATCCTCAGTCAATGGCCGCCCCACTTGCTGAGTGGTGGGAATAAAGCTGGATAATCCTGATAAATGGAACTTTAATTTTAATCAATAAAAAAACAAACATATGTTTTTATTTCAGTATGTTTTAGTCACCCACCTTCTCCATGTGTTTGAGCTTGTACGAAGCTGCTCCACTCTCCAGGTACCTTAGAGAAAGCTCTCACTCTGAACTGGTACAATGTGCTCCCATTGAGGGATGTTACATCTTTTGTGGTTTTGTTGCCATTGTCTGTGTCTACCCACGGGTGTAAACTGCTCTGGCCCACTGGCTGGTACTCAATGCTGTATTTCACAATTCCTCCATTGGGATCTTCAGGTGGCTGCCAGCGAAGCCTAACTGCACTAATGGACAGGGTGTCGGCCTGGACGTTTCGTGGAGAAGAAGGGCCTGGAGAGGGATCATACACAATTTTACTATTCCAGTTTAATTTAACAGTATAATATGCATATTTGCTTCATTACATCCTGTCAACATTAATGTCCTGTTCTATCCTTTTTTGTCTACTTGGGGACATGGAAGATTTCTGTTACCCTGCTTATAGATGTGAATATGGTGGGGCCTTGAAGGGGGCCCATGGCTGCCACAGTTTACCAACCGGACGACTGCTTGGTAGTTCTTGTGATACTCCAGATTGTAGAGCTTGACGGAGAGCACATTAAGGAAGGTGGTTTCCTCCCACAGCTTCTCTCCATATGGTCCAAAGAGCTGCACTAAAAAGCCACTGGCCTCACGGAACCTGCCAATCAGAGACCACCTGAGGGTGACATTACGGCCCTCCAGTGAGCTGGAATCAATCTCCGGTCTGGCCGTTGGCTCTAGCGACACAGAATACGCAATCAGAAAGAGGTCGCTGAAGGGGGGCTTTTTGGCACAGGTGGGGGGCCATCTTATTCTAATAGTTGTCCTGTAAATGCTAAACTCATATCTAAATATGTTTTTTTCTTACAACTAATTAAATTTAGGTTTACGTATTTTGACTGATCTCACCTGGACAGTCAGTTTCCATGATGGCCTCTGGACCCAAAGGACCCTCTCCCCCTTCTCCTGGACGAGCAAGTTGTACACGTACATGGTATTTGGTTGAGGGCTTCAGGTTTGGTAATGTGATTTGATCACTGCCATACACTTAATTTAAAAACAAACAAGAGAAAATCATTATTATGAATATTAGATGTGTAGCTGGAGAAAGACTTTAAGTTTTGTTTTGCTTTTGTTTGATATACATGTGTATACTTGTATATACATGTATATCATCCTTGTATAAACTTAATTTTAAACTTTTAATGAATCACCTTTCTTTGAACAGTCTCCTTTTCATGGTGGAAGTGTGCGAGTTTTTGAATGATCCTAGGAGCTATGTTGTCGGAGCCTAAATGCCCCTGGCCAGAACAATACAATCTTTGGACATGGAAACTGGTTCTTGGGGCATGGAATGGTCTGCTGGCTGAACAATATGTCAAAGAGATTTTTTAAATCTCACCTCCATAAAAGATTTTATCAGATCCTGAGAGAGGATGGAGACATTGAGAATGAGTGGTTATTCATGTGGTCAAAAGGACCTGTGGCTGTAAGGCAGTGGTGGCAAACCACAAACAGACACCAAAAATGAGAGGTGCAGTCAAGCTGAAGGAGTCCTGGATTGTGGGACTCCTGAGGCAGCTGATAGGTACTGGAAGGCATAGTATGCTGCAGCTCAGGCAGCTTTCTGGCCTGAGAAAAGGTTGGGAAGATCATGGGAGATGACTATTGGTTGGCCTCTAAAATATTCTGGCAAACCTTCTGGCAACCTCAGGAAATGGAATAAGTACTTCACCAACATTATTTATATGGACAGTTGGAAACTTTTGACCTCAAGCGGTGAAGTTTATGGATAGTGAAAATGAATACTTTGAAGATCTCCTTAATCTTACTTACACATTGTCTATTGAGGAAGCAGAGATGGGGACCATAGGGGTAAACCAAAACTGATGTCACCGACAGAGTCTGCAACTTCATGGCAGCAGGGATGGATCATATCTCAAGTCTCTGGATGAGGCAAGCTGTCTTGTCTGACATGTCTCTACAACATCAAGTGGAGGTCAGGACAAGGCAACTGGGGTGGGGTCCTCATTTTTAAAAAGGGTGTCTGGTTGATGTGTTCCAACTATAGGGACTTTTCAGGAAAAGCCTATGCCAGAATAATGGATAGGAGAATTGTGGACTCTGTCTCTTGGCATGCCTGGGAATATTTTGGGATCCCTTGCAAATCTGAAGATAGTGTCTGAGGAGAGGGAGATCTGGGGTTTCTCGTTGAGACTACTGCTCCCATAACCCCACCCCAGGTAAGTGGTTAAAAATGTATGTATGAATTTAATTAATCAAAATTGATAAAGGACAACCTCAAGATTTTTTTCAGTCTATGCTTTTTCAGTTGATATGTGCATAAATCTTCACTAGATGTAATAAAACCTCCTGTGGAATAATTGCTATAGTTAATAATTGCAAAGTTTTGTTTTGTCACCTTTGATAAGAAAGAGTCATCTTTCATGTCAATTCATTCATTTTCCTTTGGCTTAGTCTCTATTTCAGAGGTCACTACAGCAGAATAAACCACCAACTGTCCTGGCATATGTTTTACACAGTGGATGCCCTTTTAGCTGCAACCCAGTATTACACCCATACACACTCATTCACACATACATTTATACACTAAACTCTCAGAAATAAAGGTACGCGAGTTGTCACTAGGGTGGTACCTTTTCAAAAGGTACAAATTTGTACCTAAAAGGTCCATATTAATACCTCAAGAGTACATACTGTATTAGTACCTGAAAGGTACAAAAGTGTTTCCCTTAAAATGTTTAGGTACTAATATATACTTTTGAGGTACCAATATGGACCCTTTAGGAACAAATGTGTACCTTTTAAAAAAAGGTACCACCTCAGTGACAGCTCGCATACCTTTATTTCTGAGAGTGTACATTCAATTTAGTTTAATTTAATCCCACACAAACATGGGAGAACATGCAAATTCCACACAGAAATGCCAACTGGCCCAGCTGGAACTCGAAACAGCGACATTCTTGCTGTGAGGCGACAGTGCTACCCACTGAGCCACCGTGCCATAGCTATAGATGTTAACCTCTAAAACAGCTTGAATCCTATCTTGAATCATCAAGTTTCTAAGACCTGTAAAATCTGTTGCATATGATTGATACTTGTATTCTGCCTTCTGGTGGATATTCATTACACTGCAGGCAGTGGAAGAACTTTTTAAAAATATTTTTTTAAATTGTCGTTGTCGAATAACACACACTTTGGTTATAAAATCTTACTAATTTCCCGGTTGTTAGGGAAGAAATAACATTTATATTGTTACTATTTTTATTTAATAAATATTTTCTTAAAAATTGCCTTGTGCAATTGACATGTTTATATAATTTTTAGGACAGCACGGTGGCTCAGAGGTTAGCACTGTCACCTCACAGCAAGAAGATAGCTGGTTTGACTCCTGGCTGAGTCATTTGGCATTTTTGTGTGGAGTTTGCATGTTCTCCCCTCGGTAATGGCGTGGGTTTCCTCCGGATGCTCCCCCACAGTCCAAAGACTTGTGGTACAGGTGAATTGAATAAACTAAATTGGGCAGAGTGTATGTGTGTGAATGCAAGAGTGTATGAGTTGGGTTGTGCACTGGGTTGTGGCTAAAAGGGCATAAAACCTATGCTGAATAAGTTGGCGGTTCATTCTGCTATGGCGACCACTGATAAATAAAGGGACTAAGCCAAAAAGAAAATGAATGAATGAATAAATGAGTGTTGATTTTATATGTAAATATGAATTGAATGCATACGTTTTTGCTCTCTTGTTAATTGTAGCCAATAAAATTTAAGTAATTTGCAAGTAATAGGGCTCCCTGTATTTTTATTCTTAAAACTATCACATTTATTTAAAAACACAGGCAATTCTGAAAACCTCTGTTTAATAAAAAATTTAAATGATATTTTGTGTGTCACCCTTCCGTACCAATTATTTACCAACCATGACTTCAAAACTGATGTATGCTATTTCATACTGCACATACAGTGCATCCGGAAAGTATCACTTTTTCCACATTTTTTATGTTAGAGCCTTATTTCAAAATGGATTAAGTTCATTTATTTCCTCAAAATTCTACACACAATACCCCATAATGACAATGTAGAAAAAAGAAATTGTTGCAAATTTATTAAAAATAAAAAACCTGAAAAATCACATGTACAAAAGTATTCACAGCCTTTGCTCAATACTTTGTTGATGCACCTTTGGCAGCAATTACAGCCTCAAGTCTTTTTGAATATGAGGCCACAAGCTTGGCACACCAGTCTTTGGGAATTTTTGCCCATTCCTCTTTGCAGTACCTCTCAAGTTCTATCAGGTTGGATGGGAAGTGAAGGTGTACAGCCATTTTCAGATCTCTCCAGTGATGTTCAATAGGATTTAGGTCTGGGCTCTGGCTGGGCCACTCAAGGACATTCACCGAGTTGTTGTGAAGCCACTCTATTAATATTTTGGCGGTTTTCTTTGGGTCATTGTCCTGCTGGCATTCACTCCAAAGAGGTTAATTTTAGTCTCATCAGAAAAGAGAATTTTGTTTCTTATGGTCTGAGAGTCCTTCAGATGCCTTTTGGCAAATTCCAGGCGAAGAGTGGCTTCAGTCTGGCCACTTTATCATACAGGCCTGATTGGTGGATTGCTGCACAGATGGTTGTCCTTCTGTAAAGTTCTCCTCTCTTCACAAAAGAATGCTGGAGCTTAGAGAGAGTGACCATCGGGTTATTGATCACCTCCCTGACTTAGGCCCTTCTCCCCCAATCACTCAGATTAGATGGCCGGCCAGCTCTAGGAAGAGTCCTGGTGATTCTAAACATCTTTCACTTATTGATGATGCAGGCCACTGTGCTCATTGGAACTTTCAGAGCAGCAGAAATATTTCTGTAACCTTCCACAGCCTTGTGCCTTGAGACAGTCCTGTCTCGGAGGCCTACAGACAATTCCTTTGTCTTCATACTTGGTTTGTACATTGGCATGCACTGTCAACCCTGGGCCCTTATATAGACAGGTGTATGCCTTCTCAAATCATGTCCAATCAACTGAATTTACCACAGGTGAACTCCAATTAAGCTACTGAAACATCTTAAGAATGATCAGTGGAAACAGAATGTAGCTAAGCTCAATTTAGAGCTTTACGCCAAAAGCTGTGAATACTTCTGTACATGTGATTTTTCAAATTTTGTATTTTTAATAAATTTGCAACAATTTCAAAAAAAACTTTTTTCACATTGTCATCATGGGGCATTGTGTGTCGAATTTTGAGGAAATAAATGAATTTAATCCATTTTGGAATAAGGCTGTAACATAAAAAAATGTGGAAAAAGTGAAGCGCAATGAATACTTCACAGATGCACTGTATGCATGACTTATTTTGGATATTGGCTATATTGTTGATATTGTAAAGAACCAAATTTAGACATTTCAAAGTTACAGTCCCTCACCTATGATGGAGAACCATGAGTCTTCTGTATCCACTGGCTTGTAAAGCAGCTTAGTGGAAACAATTGGACCATCTCCAGCATAACTGTCCACTGGCTTTACAACCAGTTGTCTGCTACTTCTCAACAGCAGTTTGGGGGCAGCAGTTGGATAGGGTGGCTCTAGATCACAAAAAGTACAGTTTTAAGTAAGCAACGAGATATAAAATGAAAAATCACATGTGAAATATGTAGAACATTTATGGACCCTTAATATGAGCTATGTAAAATCCACGTGTTCATACTTCACTAAACATTTGTTCACAGGTGCTCTCATAAATTTCACATGAAAGCCATGTTTAATGTGTTCCATATATTTCACATTTGGGATTTTACCATGTGATTACACATCTGAAGCTAATATGAAGCTCATGTGGGTTTCAACAAACCAATATTAAAATGAATCTCACCTTTTACAGTTAAGGTAAATTTGAAAGAATCCTGCCCACCATTCGTGGAGACTCGACATTCCCACAAACCATTGTGCTCTGGAGACAGACGTGGGATCTCAAAGTGAGCTGTGCTTTTTTTGGAGTCCAAAATAGTGTGGAACGCCTAAGTAATCAACAGTAGAGAATCAAAAAGACTGCCACCACATTATCTCTGTAGACACAACAATATTTTCTAGTGTTGCACTTTTATAAACATTCCCTCTTTCACTTTCATATGCAGTTTCTTAAACGTAATAGTCTTTCACCTTCAGAACGGTGCTTTCCAGCTTGCGTAGCTCGATGCTCAAATGGCTAGGCAGTGGATGGCCTGTAGCAGAACATGTGATTTTGTGGCTTGAGTTCAAGTTTCCCTCCAGGTTACTGGCCATGTCCAAAATCTCTGGTGCGCGATCTGAAAGAGGGATAAGGTTAGACACCGGCGCCAAGAGGAACAAACGCTGCAGATTTTAAAGCAGATGGAAAAGTAGTCTTGAAGACTGACCTGATTTCTCACAGTATTGCCCTCTCCAGCCTGTAGAACATTGGCAGCCACTGAATCGATTACATTTGCCTTTGTTCTTGCAGTTGCAACTTAAGAGACAGTCTGCACCGTACATTCCTTCAAGACAGGCTATCAAAATAATAATAATAATAATTAATTATACATCTCATGTAGTTATCTTTTGTATAAATAAGTATTTTAAGTCTACTTGGCTTGTTCACTCTATCGATTGAATATTAAATACTTTATAACATTGTTTTACATACTATGTTGTTGCATAAGTTTACTTGTTCTACTCTAATCTTGCAACAATTTAGCTGTATACTGTTTGTTTGGATCTAAACTGGGATGTCTCTTGTATTGGAATCCAAAAGAGTAGATTTACAAAGAAAACATTAGTTCTGAACTTACAAGAACACTGTTATAAAGTAAAGTTTTTGTCTCGAGTACTAATCAAGTAGTACAGAGAAGTATACTACCATCACTACACTGATACATGTATGCTTGCTACTTGCTAACTGTACTTAAAACAATAGCTGATGGTAAGTAAATGAATCAGATAAAATAAACGAGCCCCCCCTCCTTTTTTTCTGATGGGACTGAAAGAATTTATCATGAATACAAACATTTTATAAGGATTTAATAAGGCATATTTTAGTGTCTGAGCATTTGTTTTAAATAATTTAAGCCAACTGTAATTGTTCTGAAATGTTTAAAGGTTTAAAGATGCTGGTTTTCTATCTACACTGTAAAAAATGTTCAGTCAGTACAACAAAAACAAACCATAATCCTTATTTCCTTTAACTTTTTCTTGTTCACTCAACTTTTGAAAACATCAGTTGCACTGACCTAAAATTATTTGTCAGTAATACAAAAACATTTAGATGGGTTAACATAAGATTATTAGTTTTCTGGAGAGGTGAACTGCTCTGTGACAAAACTATTTAAGTTGTGCCAGTTAAAGTTTTTTTGTTGCCTGCAGAAATTGAATGCACAATCCTTATTTACTTTTGTTTTTTCTCATGTACTCAACATTTTTTTCACCTTTAATTGATAGGACAGTAGAGAGTATAGACAGGAAAGCATGGGGAGAGGAGAGAGTGGAAGGATTGGCATAGGACCTCAAGGAACAAATCAAACTTGGGTCGCTGTGTGCCATGTGTTGACACAATAACCATTACACCATTGGCACCGACGTGGACTCAACTTTTGAAAACATCAGTTGTACTGATCTTAAATGTCTGAAGTTGAGTGAACACAAAAAAAAAAAACTCTTTTGGAAATTGGTAATAAGAAATAATAAATTATGAGAACAAACAAACATAGTTCAATTGAAAAAACAGGAAAGCATGCTTCACATGTGAAGCATTACAAAACATCTTCCTTGTTTGTCCTGCCATGTTTTGATCCTTGTCTTGTTTAGCGTTATTGTTGTTTTACCTCCTGTGCTGTTTCTAATTCTGTGTCTAATAAATGTTTTGTTAACATTTGTCTCTGTTTTAGTTTTTTTCAATTGGACTATGTTTGCTCGTTCTGATAATGTATTATTTCTTCCAATTTCCACAAGTTTTCCACAAGTTTTTTTGTTCACTCAACTTAAGACATTTTAGGTCAGTGCAACTGATGTTTTCAAAAGTTGAGTACACGTCAGCACCAATAGTGTATTGGTTCGTGCGTCAACACATGACACTCC
>CAIGQZ010007154.1:7170546-7219778 GCA_903798205.1 Danio tinwini
TGTGTGTGTGTGTGTGTGTGTGTGTGTGTGTGTGTGTGTGTGTGTGTTTTGTAATTCTAGTAGAACGAATTTTTTTTTTATTCCATAATAATAATACCCCTAAACCGTTTTTGATCTAGCATTTTAAAAACTAGCATACAAAATCACTCCTGGAAAATAAAAAGTATTATACTTGCATAATAACTTTTGGCTCGACTTTACAGCTAGATTATCTGACAGTAACCCTCCCAATACCACAGCCACTTTCCCAATCAATCTTTTTTTTAATTACCAAGTCACATGATACGATTTTAGAATAGAGGAGAAATAACGACTCCACTGTAAAAAATATTGGTTGACTTAAATTTTAAGCTGAATCAAATTAACCTTATGAGTGAACTTATGTTAAACTGACTAAAAACAGCTTGCTTAATTTAAAAAAATTAGTTAAAACATGATTAAGAAGTTACAATGAACATATGCTGTCATGACTAATTGATCATATATTTTTTTACAGTGCAACAATGCTTGACCAACATTTTTGCTGATGGACTACGTACGTTCAAAATATATGCAAAACAGCCCCATACAACAAAACAGACTGGATTATTGTTTTCCTTTCAAACCAATCACAAACATTTACCATGCCCTAAGTTGGATAACCTGGATTTAGTCACTTAATATCAATTTATGTAATACCATACGTGGCTGTGATTTACTACTATAGTATAGATTAAAATATGTTTTTTCTCCAGTTGTTTTTGATGAAGGAAGAACACCCTACAAGCCATGCAATGTGAACACAAAATTACACTTTTTTTTGAGATTACAGCTACAAAAGTCTTCTTACCAGAGAGGTTAACGAGTAATAAAATGCAGATTAAACGCAGCATAACTGTAATCTTGTTTTCACTCTCGAGTAATCCGTTAGATTATATCCAAACACAGGATCTGTCATTCCACTGGGATTTTCCAGGTCTCCAGCCGCCGCTGCGCGTTATTGCACATTTCTTCGATCGCTATGATTGTCGGCGCACCGATTCAGTCTGCGCGTGGAAATATGTGCTGCTGACACGCTGAAAACTCCCCACTCTTCTGCTTGCTCCACACTCATACTTTGGGTGGGAAAGGAAGGAAGAGGCGTAGAGGATGAGAAAGAGATGAGAGAGAGAGGGGGAGAGTGAGAACAATGTAGTAGTATTTTCACTGAATTTCACTTCAAGAATGTGTTCAGTAAAATTATTTAAACAACCACTTAACTGAACCTGATAAGCCAGGATGATTAGCCTATAGTTATCTTATAAATCTTCATACATAAAAGTAAATCAATTTGTTTCTTAAAATAATAAAAAAGGAATGTTTGATGTTGTGGTGAAAATTAATTTTATTCATCTTATATTTATTTCATATATTCATTTATATAGATTATAAATGTCTGTTCTTTATTCTTCCATGGATATACTGTTTAAGTTAGACCAAGTGTGACCACTTTAGCATCTGTTTATCACCAGACAAGATCTGGATAAGTACATGGTGATTTAACAAACTACATGTTCGGATGGGATGTAAGGCTGAAATAAAGTTGAGTGCTGATGTAACTGTGATTCATCCTGTATGTCACTGATGACCTTGTAGGCATTACAAACTAGATAAAAAGAGAACGCACTCTGTTTCGGCGTCTCACTCTCTGCAGAAACCTGCGTTGCTGTATGATTGTCTGACCTTCTTTGCAAAGAATAAAATCTTAAAAGACACTTTGGGTAAGAATTTGTCTTCTTGACCACTGAGAGAGCCTCCTTAAAGAAAATTGCCACTACAGATGTGAAAAAGATCTCTGAAAATATGAATATTAAAACAATAAACCTCTTAAACTAAACTAGTTTCAAAAGAGATATTTCTAATAACTTTCTAACATAGATATTTTTAATTTAGTTTAAATGCAGAAATTAAAATAAACACAAATAAAATAAAAATGAATAATAACTCTATATGATTAATATAAACTGAAAAAATGACTGTAGCTGAAATTAAAGCAAAAGAAAATATTTAGTAAAGTTAACAAAACATTACATATTATGAAAACAATTCTAAAAGAAGACCAACATCCAACTAAAAAAGCAAACAAAAATCAAGCAATGAAATTTACTAAATATATTATTTAAAATGCTAAATTATAAAAAAAAAAAATGCAGGCTGATTTGGAAAATAAACTAATTTTCAAATGCACATTCATGAACTACAGCACCATTTTATTGTTTTATTATTTAATTTAATTTATTTTATTTAGTTTAATTTAATTTAATCTGTCAGAATAGATATGTGACTTGGTAATAGTACCATTACCAAAATAAATGCACATTTACTTAAAAAAAAAAATAAATAAATAAATAAATAAAAAAATATATATATATATTATTATTATTATTGCTGTTGTTATTATTATTATTATTGTAGGTACAATTGTTCCAAATAGATATCCATGGCATGATATTGAGTTGAGTTGTAAGCAGGGGTGGACTTAGGGATTTGGAGGCTAGCAATTTCAGGTTTGGGGCCTTATCATTGAAACTCGAAACACTCTCTTTTTTATAGATAGTTTTTCTCTATAGAGTCAGGGTTTTATTTTGTAAATAAACTGCATGTTAAAATATTTATTAAGTGGAACCGTCTTAATATAAAATAAGATTAATGTTAAATACAATAGATTCACAAATAAAAAACAAGCTCACAAACCTTGTACAGTTAATTACCCATACTTGTGATTTGTAATTAAATTTTATTATTTGCATGTGCAGTAAAGGAAGGAACATTCCACTATTCATGGGAGCCCCAGGTTTAGAAAAGAAGTAATAACCTTTTAATCTTAATGGTTATAGACAGATTTAACAAAATACTGTATGATAGAACAATTATAAAAGAGCTAAAGGATGATTAATATAGGTGTTACAATCACCAGTGATCTAATACAATGGCAAAATTGCTAAGTACTACAAGTCGGACGTATATGAACTACAAGTTCCAGTCATGCACCGCTCACACGCACCTGTTCCTCAGGTGTAGATTACACACACTCATGGCTGGGAACTGCTCATGAACTGAGTACATAGACTATATACACAGCACACACACACACACACACACACACATCATTGCTGAGTCCTGTTATACTGAATTGTAAACATTACAACATGTTTTTCTGGTCTGGTCCTTCTGTGTTTAATCTCTGCTTTGTGTTATTGTTTATTCCTGTCTGCTGCCTGCTTTTGACCATCTGCCTGTTTAGTGACTATGACTGATTATCTGCATACACCAGTTTGCCCCTGTGTTGACTGTTGCTTGCCTGACCATTTTGATAGTAAACCTTGCATTTGGATCCGCACTTCCTTGTCAGCGTCCCCTTCATATTACAATAGGCTTCTTGGCATTGGTCAGGACCTCCTATTTCTTTGGGACCCTAAGCGGCTACTTACCTTAGTTATTGATTAAGTCCACCCCTGGCCGTGCACTTACACATAGGTACTTTTTTATATACAATTCAGGAAAGAAAACATCAGCAAGCTCTGAGGCTAAATGCAGACTGATTTAGTGGAGTCAGGTGATCTCACATGAAGTAACAAATTCAGATGTTTCCTGTGAACTGGTGTTTGGCAGTGCATGATGGACTGGTACAACCTGTATATACAGTATTTTAATATCCCCCATCGCTCAAAGCACAAAACTGAAATACAGAATCGAGATTACTCAAAATCATACACATATTCACGTTTGCCTTCTAAATGAATAAACTCCACTGTTGTGCAAGAATCTTGTAGGCAACTACTTACATCAGTCACAGCCAGGAAACTAGAAACAATCGTGACAGTATGTTTTGTCTAAATGCTCAGTCATCTCAAGTTTAATTGCAGAGGAAAAAGCCCACCGCCGCACGTCCACAGACCCATTTACACCACTTTTGCACACTTCAGTAATTTGTAGATGGATGGTTTCTGAAATGAGCGCATGCTTGTTTTGTGTCTGTTTCTTGATAACATCACACAATCCAGGCTGACTCAGATTGACATTGTTCTGACTTTCCTGTTTTCCACTCCAAGAGCATTGGGCAGATAAAATATACTTTTTTGTACACATGATAATAAAACAGTTTAGTTGTAAATTTGCTAGTGCTGATTTAGACTAAATGTATCTCATGTGTTGCTGTTTTTAGAAGTGCTGTCTGAGGAAGGTCTTCTTGCTTTTGTGTGCAATGTCACCTTTGGTACGCAGTATCAGTGAACTCTGCTCTGTTTATACAGAAGTAGCAAGTCAAAATCACACGTCACACTCACATCCTGCTTATTTACAAGTAACATCTCTAGATTATTTATCAGATTCGAAATATTTACAGTTGTTGAAAAGAAACATTATGGCACATCCAAAGATTAAAAGTTACAGTATTTATTACTTTTATTGTTTGTTTTGTTTTATTATTGATTTTATTGGTAATTTATACACAAAACTTTATGTCAGTAAGATTTTAAAAAAGAAATATATATACTTTAAATTAGAATGCAAGGATAAAATTGATAGAATTGTCTGTAATTGCAACTTTCTGTTCATTCTCTCTCTCTCTCTCTCTCTCTCTCTCTCTCTCTCTCTATATATATATATATATATATATATATATATTTCAATGATCAAGTGTTGAAAGAAGAGAAATAAACAGTATGTAAGGAAACAATAACAATAACAAAAACTTTTTAGTAAACCCTGAAAAGAGTACTCTTTTTATTATCACAGCTGTCAGTTAGCGGCCACTCTGTTTTTTTTTTACTGGGTCAGTACTGTACATCTTTGCAGTGTAAAGTGTAAATCCAGATACTGGAAACAAGTCACTTTTGGAAGATGATGTAAGCGAGTCATGTAAAAAAATCAAACACAATCACAAAATCAGTTTTGACCATCAATATATGCATGTGATTTTTAAAATTCAATGTAGATTGTGTCAAAGCAGCTTAACATAGAAGTTCTAGTAAAGTTCAGTTTAGTTCATTTTAGAGTGGTTTAATTTTTCACTGCTGAAAGTCCAAACACTGAAGAGCAAATCCATCGATGCGCAGCTCCACAAGTCCCAACCAAGCAACCCAGTGGCGACAGTGGTGAGGAACAGACTTCACCAATTGACGAAAGTGAAGGGAAAAAAAACCTAGAGTGACACCAGGCTCTGTTAGGCATGACTATTTCTCCTCTGGCCAAACTTCTTGCGCAGAGCCGCAGACTAGGCGCTGGAGGCTGGAGAACGCTGGACGTCCATTGTGGAGAACTGCAGCTGCGAGTAGGTCACCGGCGGGTGTTCAGGCTGGTCCACGGGATCAATGCGAAGTCTTGTCTGTCACTGGGGTCTTTCAGGAATCAGTCTTAAGCTCTCTGCTCCTCATGAATGCGTCTTAATTTAGAATGTAATCAGAATCTCTATGTTACAACATGTCTCCCACCACAATCAAGTGCCCTAATATGAAATTTAATAGAGTACTACGTGACTGTTTACCTTACTGAATATGAACAATAGACAAAATGATTAAATAACTTCATCTCTGAATTAAAAAAAAAAAGGAGAAGCAAGAAACATGTCTCCACTCTCACACAGTAGTATACTGCTGACCTGCTGAACCCGAAAGAAGCGGGATAACTAGTGGGGGTTACTTTGATGGCTACGGGATGCTTTGATGGCTGCTGTGCAAAACAATACTTTGATAAAAAAAGGTTCTACAGAAATTCAGCTCACCAAAATATCCTGGAGCAGGCAAAGTTTGGACTGACGATTGGCTGGAGGAAGATTAATGGAAGACAAAGAAGATGAAAAAATTTGCTCCAAGTCTTAATTTGCTAATGCATAACAGTTCATCTAGTAGCAAGAATTTTGAAGCCATTTGTGTGTTGCTGTTTGTGATGAATTTGCTGAATTTGCAGGGTTCAACGTGGTTGTATTATTCGTGGTCAATTCTGCAATGAACTCAAATGCTAGTTCAAATAAGAGTTTGTTTTAAGTCCACATCAAACAACCACAATAGTTCTAAAGAGGAATGGTTTATAGCCAAAACAAATGGACTACAATTCTTAAACTGAACTTAAAACTGGCTGAAGCCATCTGACCAGGTCCATTCTGTATAAATTAAAGACAGGTAATCCAGTGGGCAGGGAAGAGCAGAAGAGTTAAACAATGATCTCAAAGTGTAAAAAATAGCTTTGTAGTTTCTCCATTTACTTATGTTTTGTCTTGTCTAGAATGTGTGTGTGTGTTTGTATTGGGCCATATGTGTATTTGTGTATATGCAAACTGGCTGATAAAGCACTGAATGTGTTTGGACGAGGAAGGCGCGCAGGAAACTAGTGGACACTGTGTCAACATATTCTGTGTTTGCGTGGAGCCTGGGTGGAGAAAACACTCACAAGAACAAGGTACTTAGAGGGACTAGATTTAAGCAGCACACTCCTCCCAGACTGCCGCCTATTGTCTCAGACACCTTTTGTAGTTTGGCAGTAATGGCTTTACCTCCTTTTTTTATGAAAGTGATGATGAATGCTGATTATTTTCTCTTGTCGGCAGACAAAGACTGAAAAAAAGCTTATTTTCCACCATGAGGTCAAGAGACAATGCATACACAAGCAGCCACATGTAAAGGAAATCCAAAAGCTTTATATAACTTCAGTGTTTAATTAGATTGTATTTTCTGTCAAATCCAGTCAGTTTTGATCACAGTTCAAAATAAATGTTCTTCTCTTAAACATTAGTAGTAACCATAGCAACTCATTGACATGTGCTGCACCAGGGAGCCAATGGGGATTAACCAGTTTGCAAATATGCTCCAGAATATTCGCAAAGAGGAAGTTAATACATTATACGAGTATTATAATGTTTTTACACTACATTATTTGAATCAAGCTTACAGTAGTTTACAAAGTTTACGTTGCTCTACTTACATTAAATCTAAATTCCAAATATCAGAAATGACAACAGATTGTTGAGATTTAATTAATGTCAGTTTTAATGTTATTGATTAATGCACTTACTTGACAGATTTCATTCATTTTCCTTTTGCTTTGTCCCTGGTTTATCAGGGGTTACCACAGCGGAACGAACAGTCACTTGAAATATTTATGTATTTTTAATTTTAGGTGCTTTGTGTAATGTGTTTTATGTTTGGTAAAATAATTTCTAATCTTTAGTGATTTGTCAACTAATTACACTGTCTTGTCCCAATGGTGGATTAAGAGATTTTTGCAAAAAAAAAAAGCACAAGTGGATTTAGCTGGTTTTGACGCAAAATTAAAATCTACCTTACTAAAAACCAAAGAATTGTCTAAAGAGGCAAAAATGTTTTTTGAAAAAAAGATTTACTAGCTAATTTTTATTTACTAGCTAATAACCTTTTCATTATCTATAAAATGAAACTTCTGAACCTAATCAGAGGAGCTTGATAGAAAATGTTCATTTACAAAATAAGAGGTCTGATGGCATCTGAACTCTTCAATTATAGTTTTTAGTGGGGCGACATGGTGGCTCAGTGGTTAGCACTTGTGCCTCAAAGCAAGAAGGTCGCTGGTTTGAGTCCCGGCTGAGTCAGTTAGAATTTTTGTGTGGAGGCACAGTCCAAAGACATGCACTATATGTGAATTGAATAAGCTAAATTGGCCGAAGTGTATGTGTGAATGAGTGTGTGTGGATGTTTCCTAGTACTGGGTTGCAGCTGAAAGTGCATCCGCTATGTAAAACATATGCTAGATAAGTTGGCGGTTCATTCTGCTGTGGCGATCTCTGATGAATAAAGGGACTAAGCCGAAGGAAAATTAAATGGATTTTCTATTGCAAAACTTTGAGGCCATAATAATATGGTGGTTGCTAGTTGGCTTTCAGTTTGGATGAACTATTGAAATTGTGCTATGCAACTATGCAAGTTAAATGGTGGGAATCTTAAACACAAAAGTATTTTATCATGAAAACAACTATAAATGTTATTGAGCAGGGAGGGGGCAACTATGAGTGTTATTAGATGCATTGTGCCTATGTGAGAAAGTTTGTATTAAATTCCCATTTCCACCCATTGTGATGGGAACTGGCAGGCCTCCACACGCACCGACTCACTCCTTGAGCTCCACTCCACTCTGAATGTGGAAATGTGAGAGTGTGAGCCGGCGATACAGGAGCTGATCTCATGGGCAAGCAGTTCTGTTAAGGAAGCTTACTCTAGGACACCCGCCCCCCCTTCCCTATAGGTGCTCCATAATACCCTTAAGTCACTGACGGAAATCCTTTTGTGATAGTGAGCAGAAATTACAAACCTCTCTTGAAAAATATGTCATCTACTCCCACATGTTTTGGAATGATGTTTGGTGAAAGCTCATACAAATTCACTACTGGTCTGATGGAGCATGAGCAATGATGTAAATATTTTCATGTGAAATGGATGAGCTATCCATTCATATCTGTGAAATAATAAACACAGTTGTTTGAGTGAAATAAAGAAGTCTTTTGTGTTTTTACCTCGTCAGTTAGATGATGATAAGGGGACCTTTAACATAGGGTCAAGGATAGGAAAGCTGAAACTGGAGGATATGAAAAGTGTAAGTACATGAGAAAGAGAGAGAGAGAGTGAAAAACAAAGGATAAAGGAAGGGGAAAAGAGGTGAGAGGGCACATCCATGCCTCAGCTTTTGTCTCAAGAGTGTATATGTGCAGGCAGAGACATCTTCACAAAGCCCTATTTTACACACTCAATTCACGTTTTCTTTCATTCCTACACAAACCATCCAAATGCCTGTGGTACATAATGAGGAAACATCTCTAACCACCGAGTATTCAAATAATTCATGCTAATCAGTGGTGTAATCGGGGTTATACGCACGTATACTCAGTATGCCTACTTTTTTCCATGAGCTGTTTGTGTATTACGACTTCTAAGGATCAATAATTGCGAATACTCTTGGTATACTCACTTGTTTTTCTGATTAGACTTCCCTAATTTACATGTACTTGCGTCCCCTTTAACTGTATACCAAATGTTTTTTTTTCTTGCATCTTATTTGTTGCAATCAGTGCATTTTTGTTTAATTTGCGCCATTCCCCGCCCCCTGACGACCGCAGCAACTGGGAGAAAATTTCGGGAATTTTTCGATAACGACGACAAGTCAACTATATGATGTCTCGCTGAAACACAGAGGTAAAATTATTTTTAAAAAGCATGGGCATTGCGTTAGCCCCCTACATTTCTATTCAGTATCTCTAAATGTTTTGCGATTTCCTCATGAACTGTACACTACTAAATGATCACCTCAGTCCCCTTTAAATTTGATATGAAAACAGTGGCAGACTTCTGCTCCTCCATTTTCAACTTGTTTTTCGTTTAATCAGCAAACCACAGCTTTGCAGAGTGTGAGCAGAAGGTGTGTTTATCTATAGATTGTTATAATATCTGCATATTTGCAGTTCTTTGCTATAGAAACGCTTGTATCACATGTACCAATCGGGTTTCCCCATCTTGTGTTCCTTGGCGCTCCCCTCATCATCACAGCTGTTCCTCCAATAAAAATGCAACTCTTAACGAACATTTATTATCAATTAACTATGATTATAAAACACATTACAGTGCATGTGGCATTATATATCATACATTCATGCACAGGATTAAACAGTGATAGAACCACTCAGTGAATGTCCTCATTTTAACTGCATATCAGAGTGAGATGAGAGTGAAATATTGTGTTGTATCTTTGTTAAAATTATTTACTATTATGACATATTATTATAGTGAAATATGTAAATTAGCCTGTACATATTTTTAACATGTTTACATTCATGCCATTTTGAAAAAAGTGGTAGTTCTATTTAAAACATGGAAAAAATATTTGAGTATAGGCTAGTATTTGAGTTTTTGAAGAAAAAACGTTTTATTTTCCTGATAAATATATTTATATATATATTAGCTCAGCATAAATCATTGAATAGAATTAGGCTATTAGCATCTCGCTTTAAAATGAACCAATTTGTTTAAATATTTTTCCTTTTTTAATGGATAGTTCATTCAAAAAAAGTACAATTGTCATCCTTTACTCAACCTTTACTTGTTCCGAACCGGTTTGTCATTTTTTAAATTTTGTTAAACACAAAAGAAGATATTTTGAAGAGAGCTGGACACTTGTAGCCATTAACTTCCTTTGTATTTTCTTTCAATAGTTACAGGTAACTTATGTAAAAAAAAATAAAAAAAAATTTATATATATATATATATATATATATATATATATATATATATATATAGTTTAGTCGTTTCTTTGCCTACTTTTAAAATTTGTGATGGGTGGGTAATAGTACACCACTTTTTTTTTAGGACTACACAACTGATGCTAATCTCTGTATAATATTATTGCTTGTTTTATATGCATTGCAATTGTTTTGTTTTTACTGCAATACTAACAAAAAGATTCATGCTTGTTTTATGTTTATTTAACTACCAAACGACTCCCATCTTCCAACAGCCCAATCGTTTCCCAAAGGACAAAATCATGCACCAACCTACTTTTTGTTCTCGTTTCAGAAACCGTTTCAATCAGATATACATCATAATAAGTGGAAAAGGTAATTTTTGTTTTATGCCTAACTTTAAGTCTGTGGTTTAGTAAATTATTCATTCATTCATTTTCTTCTCAGCTTAGTTCCTTTATTAATCAGGGGTTGCCTAAGCGGAATGAACCGCCAACTTATCCAGCATATGTTTTATGCAGCAGATGCCCTTCCAGCTGCAACCTAACACTGGAAAACACCCATACACTCTTGCATTCACACATACACTACGGCCAATTTAGCTTATTCAATTCACCTACACCACATGTCTTTGGACTGTGGGGGAACCTGGAGGAAACCCACGCCAACACAGGGAGAATATACAAACTTCACACAGAAATGCCAACTGACCCAGCCGAGGCTCAAACCAGGGACCTTCTTGCTGTGAGGTGATCGTGCTACCCACTGCGCCACTATGACGCCCACTTTAGTATATTACTTTTAATTACATTTTTTGTAGTATAATATACTGTAAAATAGATAAGTATATATAAATAATTTGGAAAAATGCTGGCAGTTCATTAACCAGTATTTGTATTGTAATATACACTCACCGGCCACTTTTTTAGGTACACCTGTCGAACTGCATGTTAACGCAAATTTCTAATCAGCCAATCACATTGCAGCAACTCAATGCATTTAGACATGTAGAAATGGTCAAGATGATCTGCTGCAGTTCAAACTGAGCATCAGAATGGGGAAGGAAGCTGATTTAAGTGACTTTGAATGTGACATGGTTGTAGGTGCCAGAAGGGCTGGTCTGAGTATTTCAGAAACTGCTGATCTACTGGAATTTTCACACACAACCATCTTTAGGGTTTACAGAGAATGGCTCGAAAAAGAAAAAAATATCCAGTAAGTGGCAGTTATGTGGATGTAAATGCCTTGTTGATGCCAGAGGTCAGAGGAGAATGGCCAGACTAGTTCAAGCTGATAGAAAGGCAACAGTAACTCAAATAACCACTTGTTACAACCGAGGTATGCAGAAGAGCATCTCTGAATGCACAACAGGTCAAAACTTGAGGTGGATGGGCTACAGCAGCAGAAGACCATACCGGGTGCCACTGAAAAATGTTGCCTTTTCTGATGAATCTCGATTTCTGATGCAATATTCGGATGGTAGGGTCAGAATTTGGCGTCAACAACATGAAGGCATGGATCCATCCTGCTTTGTATCAACGGGTCAGGCTGGTGGGGATGGTGTAACGGTGTGGGGGATATTTTCTTGGCACACTTTGGGCCCATTAGTACCATTGAGCGTTGTTTCAACGTCACAGCCTACCTGAGTATTGTTGCTGACCATGTTCATCCCTTTATGACCACAGTGTACTCATTCTCTGGTGGCTACTTCCAGCAAGATAAAGCGTGAATCACTTCAACATTTCTTGAACATGACAATGAGTTCACTGTACTCAAATGGCCTCCGCAGTCATCAGATCTCAATCCAATAGAGCACCTTTGGGATGTGGTGGAAAGGAAGATTCAAATATCTTTACAAATAAAAAAGAATTAGAGGATTAAAATATTACACAAATTATTACTTTCTACATAAGTATAAAAACCACTGCTTTTATGCTTTCATCTCGGGAGGACTTTTTCAGTTTATTCATGACAATTTGCTTTTGTATAATGTTATTATTAGTAGTAGTATTATTTCTTATATGCTTATTTATATTTGTTTTATTAAAAACAAGCTTAGATTGTCCACACTTCGTTAGCACACTTCGTTATTATTGTTCATTTTTTCGTTTGCTGGAAATTAGAACTGAATTTAAAAGTAGTTTTAAAACAAATCTTTGCGCATAACAAAAAGTGAAAGTAAAGAATTAGGAGGCTCATTCTCACGCTGCAGATGGTCTGTTTAACAGTTTTTTCGCTAGTGAAGAGCTCAGTTATTCAACTTACAATGTCTGCCAACTGACTCTTAAAGACTCTGATTGGTTACTTCTCAAAACACACCTATATATCATTAAGAGAATAAACTTAACCCTGTTAGACCATGCGACGCGGCACAAAGCGGATTTTTCTGTCTTTAAAATAACAAAAGTGGATTCTAACACCCCTAATGATTTTGCACCCTGCGCTTTGGACTTTGCGCCTAGATCATTAAAATAGGGCCTACAAAGTCTGCCATGTAAAAAGCAAATGCGCTATGGCACAACGCAACACTCTTAAAGGGAATGGAAGACGAGACTCTAATTGGTTTATTCTCAAAACACACCCATAACTCATTGAGAGAATAAGCTCAACCCTGTTAGACCATGCAGTATGATATCATGATTTGGTATAAATACTAACATAATGAACGTAATTATCTATAAGAGACTTAAAGAAATCTTTAGAAAGCTAATATCTTTAATTGGTAGTAGTCTACATGAAATTCAGCAACAACCTATTTTCACATGAACCATGAACTCATAAATCAGCTCTTTATGACTTTAGCTGTTCATTTACAGTATCACATGCATTGTGGTCTTAAAATTTTCATATATATTTAATACTATCTACTGTAAGAACAATAAACATCAGTCTAGCCTGTCATTTCCATGTTGGTCCTAGGTGTGGCAGAACAGTGGAAATCCATGTTCCGCACACAGCAGGGGCATCTCTCCATGAGTCCCGCTCGCAGTGCCATTCACATCCATGTATAACATACAGTATGATGGAGATCAGCAAGAGGTCACTACACAGACTGAATTTGGAGAGCGTGATGGAGAGGATGGACGGAAGAAGCTGTGTTTCCTACAGATCTGCTGCTTTTAGATCTGTTACAGCTTTGTATGTCACTTCAGACAATGTGTTAGTGAATGATTTGGACTTCTGCTGGCACACGCTTAAAGCACAAGATGAAGAAGGCAGCCAAAATGCTGCTTTATTATGTTCAACATCAACAAATGGATATGACCCCAGATGAAAATGATGCGTGTGTGTAAGTTGTGGCTTTGGAAATGTTTGGTTAATAGGTGAACACGTCTGACCCATTTTCCTCAATCAGTAAATGATGCAGTGTCATTAATTCAGATAAAAGTTGAGGAAGTGTGAACCATAACCGGTCAGTAGAGTCATGTTGTAGAGACCCATTAGGATTTTTATTCCAACTATATTATGGTATTAAGCTGCATTTCACAAAAACATTGCCTCCATCCATTCATTTACCTTTGATTCATCAGTGCTTTTATGTCTATTTCAAATTCCATCCATCCACCCATTAATTTATATATCTGTTTATCCATTCATCAGTGATCTATGAATTTGCCCATCCAACCAATCCATCCATCCATCCCTTCATTCATTTTCTTGAAGGATTAGTCCCTTTATTAATCCGGGGTCGCCACAGTAGAATGAACTGCCAACTTATCCAGCACGATTTTACGCAGCGGATTCCATCCATTTATATATCTGTTTATCGATTCATCAGTGATCTAAGAATTTGCTAATCCATCCGTTCATCCATCCATCTATCTATCCATCCATCCATTCATTTATATATCTGTTTATTTATTCATCAGTGATCTATGAATTTGCCCATCCATCCATCCATCCATCTGTTTTACCTATTTAACCTTTAGCCTGTCCATCCATCCATCCCATTTTTTCATTCCTTCTAATCTTCTATCTTTCCATCCATTTATTTATATATCTGTATATCCATTATTCAATGATCTATTAATAAGCCCATTCATCCATCCATTCATTCATCCATCCATCCATTTTTCTTCCCTTCCAACCTTCTATCCTCCCATTCATTTAGTTATATATCTGCCATTCATCAATGATCCTTGAATTTGACCATCCATCCATCCATCAATCCATACATCGATCAATCCATCCATCCATCCATCCGTCTAGTCATCTTTTTTTACCAACCTTCAGCCTCTCCATTTATCCATCCAGCCTGTCTATCGATGATCCGTTAGTGCTCATCCATCCATGGATTCCATTTTTCTTTCCTTCCAATCTTCTATCCTCACATTCATTGAATTATCTGACATTCATCATTATTTTGCCCATCCATCCATTCAATTTTTCTTCCATTTTATCCACCCATACATCAATTTTATCTACAGCCCATTTGTCTATCATGCATACTTCTCTTTATCTACTTATTTATCCACTCACAAGATCATAAGCTGGACTTTGGATTTCAGATTGAATTTCAATCACAGTGACCCAAATTGTTGCTTCTTTTTAATTTGATTAATCAATAATTGCTCTAATTTATCATTTTGCATACTTTTCGTCTTACATTTTAAAACTTTGAGACATTTTGAGGCAATAAGTTTATCAAACAGCATAGAATATTTTAGAATGAGATTAACTAATAAGTGTATAAAAAAGCCTAGATTTTTTCCGCTTGTGCTATTATTTTCCTTAATAAAATTGACACGCTTGGAGGGAGAATTCTAAAAATCCCTAAATAATGAAATAATTAAAAATGTATTTAAACATGTATTTTTTTTTCTATTTTTATAAATAAATTGAAAATAAACCAAAAATGCAAATTTTCAATTTTCAATAATTTTTCAATTATTTTTAATGAATTTAAATTGTATTAAAAAAATGTTTATGTAATGCATGTATAAATGTATTATTTATATATGGTCATATACAAACACATAATATTATAGCTAACATATTTGAACATATATGTACAGTTGAAGTCAGAATTATTAGCCCCCCTGAATTATTAGCCACCCCTTCCACAACATCCCACCACCACCATAGTATTTTACTACATATTTTTAAAAAGACTAGTATTCAGCCTAAAGTGACATTTAAAGGCTTAACTAGATTAATAAGGTTAACTAGACAGGTTAGGGTAATTAGGCAAGTTATTGTATAATGATGGTTTGTTCTGTAGACTATAAAAAAAATATATAGCTTAAAGGGGCTAATAATTTTGAGCTTAAAATGAAAAATTTTAAACAAACATAAAACAAAAAATATTATCAGACATACTGTGAAAATGTCTTTGCTCTGTTAAACATTATTTGAGAAATATTTAAAAAAGAAAAATTCAAAGGGGGGCTAATAATTCTGACTGTATATGAAACTGCCTTTTTGGCAATATTTAGAAATGTATTGTACATACAGTTAATGACATAAATTACCTGACAAAAGTTTTAGAGTTTAAGTTCAGTTCAGTGTGGTTTAATATTTACTGCTGAGAGTCCAAACATTCATTCATTCATTTTCTTTTCAGCTTAGTCCCTTTATTAATCCGGGGTCGCCACAGAGAAATAAACCACCAACTTATCCAGCACATGTTCTACGCAGCGGATGCCCTTCCAGCTACAACCCATCTCTGAGAAACATCCATACACACTCATTCATACCCATACACTACAAACAATTTAGCCTACCTAATTCACCGGTACTGCATGTCTTTGGACTGTGGGGGAAACTGGAGCACACAGAGGAAACTCACGTGCACGCAGGGAGAACATGCAAACTCCACACAGAATGGGGGCTGGAGAACGCAGCGAAGACTCGTATGTCTCTGGAGTCTCACAGGAATCAGTCTCATGCTCTCCACTCCTCTATGACCACTACAGCAGCTACTCAGCATACGGCCTGCTCGGAAACCTTGGGATTATCTCTTCGTAGGTCTTGATTCACATCAGTGGCACTGCATAATCTCTGGGGGCCTCGGGATGATTATCCCCAGATGGGAATAGAGAATAAAGATAATAATTAGTGTAGTTGCTGTTCATAGTGTACAGAAACAAGATGCAAAAACTTGCAAGGAGCACATTCATGCATCATACTGCTATGTAATGCATTGAGTGTATGCTTTACTAAAAAGATGAGTCTTTAATCTAGTTTTGAACTGTGAGAGTGTGTCTGAACCACGGACATTATCAGGAAGGCTATTCCAGAGTTCAGGGACCATAAATGAGAAGGCTCGACCTCCTTTACTCGACTTTGCTATTCTAGGTACTACCAGACGCCCTGAGTTTTGAGATCTTAAAGGGTAGGTTGGATTGTAGCGAGACAGAAGGTTGGTTAGATAAACAGGAGCTAGATTATCATTTATACAGCCCATTACATTACAAACCACAGGAGAGGGCAAATTCTTTAGCAGGACAGCCTCCACATCAAAGTTCATGAAAGCAAAGAAGGTCAAGGTGCTCCAGGATTGGCCAGCACAGTCACCAGATATGAACATTATTGAGCATGTCTATAGTAAGATGGAGGAGGCAGTGAATGTGATAAATCCAAAGAATCTTGATGAACTTTGGGAGTCCTGCAAGAATGCTTTCTTTGCCATTCCAGGAGATTTTATTAATAAGATATTTTCATATGCTGGATAATAGTCATTGCAGAGATGTATGTATGCAGTTGTCCAAGCTCATGGCAGTCATATACAATATTAGCCTAATTGATTTTTGTCAGGTAGTGTATGACATAAATGTTGTTTGAATATGTTGTCACATCAGATTTTGATGTGGGCTATAACAACAGACAAATCAAAAGTAGAAAATAAAAACTTGACCAAAAAGTTGTCAATCCATGCATTACAATGTAAAGAGTGTACGAGAGCGTGACACAGAGTGCGGTCAGCGGCAGCAGTCAGTGGAGACTCTGTGGCAGGAAGCTGTGCTGCGGGAGCTGATATGTGACCAGGAAACTGGCAGGAATCAAACAGTAAGCGCGCAGAAACAGGAAGAACTGCTGGTCTCCTGTCTGCTGAGTGTTTGCTCAGCCTACCACTTGGTTCCCATGAGAATTACTAAAAAACAGCTAGAGTTATGAACACTTGCCTCACAACCAGCATGCACTGGGTCCAAACCAGAACTTATAAAAGCATGCGTTCCTGCTGGTTCCACGGTGCACTTTTGCACAATGGTTCTTAATGACGTCCCAGAGGCTGCTAAAACTACAGAATCAATCACAATGTCCTAATGGTGATTTTAATGAATGAATTGCTGCCAACAGTTTTATGTGGTATTTCAAAACTGCACAAAGCAGTACTCAACATGGTTTGTAGACCTTAAAATGTCTCCTGGTTTCAAGCCTGTAGTTTAATTCCCAGAACTTATTACGGTGAGGAACTTTCTTTGACAATATAAGCTCTGTTGTATTATTTATAATTGTATTTAAGTTGTTATATATTTTTAAATTCTTTTTCGTATTCTGTTAGTTGCTAAACCTCTTCAAAGTTTCAACAGTTTACTGATTGAATAACTGACCAAAGAAACCAAGAACTTTAACAAACCTATTACAATAACAAGCATAAACTGCCTAAACAATGTACCTGTACTGTATAACAGACACTGAGCAAACAATAGAAAACAGAACTAAAAGTACAAATATCGATTCAAACAGACATAAACAAAGTTGTATGTTTCTAACACACGAAACATTTGATGTGTTCTTATGTTAGACTGACATACACATTACACTGGTCCAAAATGTGAAATAATGTTATAAAAAAATTACACCAACAACAACAAATTTATACAACCCCAAATTAGAATTGTGCTATCATAGAAGTGCAAGTCACATTTGCCAAAGGCATTGACAAAACCCAGTACCATGACAGACCCTGGCTTTTGGAATTGCTGCTGGTAACGGTCTGTATGATTCTTTTCTTTTTTGGTCTGGAACACGCAGCGTCCATTTCTCCCCAAAAATACCAGAAATACTGATTCATCTGACCACAGTACATGTTTCCACTGTGTGATGGTCCATCCCAGATGCTTCCAAGTCCACAGAAGTCGACGGTGCTTCTGGACACTGTTAACATAGGGCTTCCTTTTGGCACAGTACAGATTTCACTGGCATTTGTGGATGTAACTATGTATTGTTGTACTTGACAAAGGGTTTCCAAAATAGTCCTGAGCCCATGTGGTGATACCGCTTATAGATGAATGACGATTCTTGATGCAGTGCCACCTAAGTAATCAGAGATAATGGTTGTTCAGCTTAGGCTTGCACCCTTGTCATTTATGCACTGCAATTCCTCCAGATTCCTTGAATTTTTTAAATATGTTATGCATTATTGAAGCTCAAATATCCAAATGTCTTCCTATCTTTCTTGAGGTACATTGTTTTTACAGTAAACATTTAAATAAAGGGTGACGCAGTGACACAGTGGGTAGCACATTTGCCTCATAGCGAAGGTCGATGTGAGTGGTTCGAGCCTCGGCTGGGTCAGTTGGTATTTCTGTGTGGAGTTTGCATGTTCTCCCTGTGTTCGCGTGGGTTTCCTCCGGGTGCTCCGGTTTCCCTAAATTGGGTATGCTAAAAAATTGCCCATAGTGTATGAGTATGTGTGTGTGAATGAGTGTGGATGTTTCCCAGTGATGGGTTGCAGCTGGAAGGGCATCCACTGCGTGATATGCTGGAAAGGTTGGTGGTTCATTTCAAATAATGGTGGTGATCCCACCTTTATTTAACTAATTTACCTGATTACTAGCCCTAAATTGCTCCTGTTCCAACGTTTTTTGCAACATGTTGCAGGTCTGAATGAAATATTTTGTGTTCATATTGTTTGCAATGAATTACAAGTTAAAGTAAATTTGGAAATCACTACACAAGTTTTTATTATTTGCGTTTTTCATACTGTCCCAACTTTTTCTAAGTTAGGGTTGTATTTATGGTTTTATTTTTTTATAGAATAAAATAAAACAAAGATAAAAACAATATAGTTAAATAAAAAAAAAAATCACTGCTAATGATGCTAGATTATTCTGTTCATGCAATTGTTACAGTTCATCAATCCCATTAAATAACATTTTGGGTGAAAAAGCTGTCTTGTCAGCAATATGTAGTGAAAAATATGGTGTAACTTTGTAAATTCATGGTACATTTTACAAATATTTATGAATAAACATTATGCAACTGGTCAAATTTGAAGTAAAAGACTGAAGTAAGAACGTCTACAACAATCTTTGCTTTATAAATCAAATTTTAAAAACAATATACTTTTTTAACAGTGTAAAAAACATGTGAGAATGTGCGTGTGTGCTCAAGCCAAGTGTGTAGCCAAGCAAAACACTCTTGATGATAAAATCCTTGATTAAAACACATTCAGACAAGTCACTTTTCTTTCACAGGGAACTGGATTTTCAGCTTCCATTACCAAAGGAAATTAGTGTTTTTCAGATGCCAAAGTGGAGTGTAAGACCACCTAAGTGATCAGATGCATGGGCTTTCCCAGCTAAACAATAGGTCTGGGAAGTGAGATGTCTGGGTCATATTTCAAAAGTGCTGTGGCAAATTACTAAAATTAGCAAAGGAAAAAACTAAACAAACAAATGCATGTACCAGATGCTTTCTGATACTGCATTAGAAGTATACTGTATAATCAGTTAGAAATGCTTGACAATGCTTAAATGCAGTAAACTGACATAACGGATATGCATTAATTACAGACCACCTTATTTTAAGACAAGTATTATTTGTTTGTATGAAGGGTTGTGTTAAAGTGAGTGTCGAGAAAGTAAGAAAAAAGGAAAATTAAATAATGGTGCAATGACAGATGCTGACAGATGCTCTCATGCAAACAGCAATAACAGCAGTTTAAATGACAAACACGGACACCTTGACCATTTGTGTCTCCTATAAGACATACGGTCTATTGTTGAAGAGCTCAGGCTGTTATTTCCTGTTAAAGAGAGTGAGGCCATCGCAGCTGTACCCTTACTCTTTGTCTTTGTCCTTCCTTTCCTCTTCGTTTTCTTTGCACACATACTGTACAAACTCTTTGGTTAGCAGTGATTATACAAAACGAATTAAAATTATTGTGCTCATGTAGATTAAAGCGTGTTGAGCACTTAGGGAATTGGTATAGATGTTAATATTTTAATTTTTCTGCAATAAAAATGTATTTATTGAAATATTTTACAATTCAGACTTGATAGCTTTAACAGTTTGTGGCCTATCTATTCATATGTTTTAAAATGTAAAATGTTTTATTGTAGTCATTCAAGTAAAAATAATTATGGCTGAAACATAAATATTTGCGCATACAGATTTTATATAAATAAAGAGGGTGGGCTTGGTGGCTCAGTGGTTAGCACTGTCACCTCACAGCAAGAAGGTCGCTGGTTCAAGTCCCGGCTGGGTCAATTAACATTTTCTGTGTGGAGTTTGCATGTTCTCCACGTCTTTGCGTGGGTTTCCTCCGGGAGTCCAAAGACATGCGCTACAGGTGAATTGAGTAAACTAAATTGGTCGTAGTGTATGTGTGTGAATGTGAGAGTATGTGGGTGTTTCCCTGTAATGGGTTGCAGCTGGAAGGGCCTCCGCTGTGTAAACATATGCTGGATAAGTTGGTGGTTCATTCCGCTGTGGCGACCCCTGATGAATAAAGAGAAGCCGAATGAAAATGAATGAGTGAATAAATATAAAGAAATAAAATATTTGTCAGTGATCTGTTATAAAATATGAAATATTTGGCAGTAGGTACACACCAATGTAAATTAAAGCATGTGTGTGTGTGTGTGTGTGTGTGTGTTTGCAAATTTGCATGGGTGTGTAATACATGATTTATATCTAAATAACTTTGAAGACAAAATTATTAGCCCTCCTGTGATTTTATTTTATGTTTTAAATATTTCCCAAGAGATGTTTATTAGTGCAAGGAATTTTCACATTATTTCCTGTAATGTTTTTTTTTCTTCTGGAGAAAGTCTTTTTTTATTTTACTTTGGCTGAAATTAGGCAGTTTTTACAGTTTTTAAAATGGTTTATAAAGAGAAAGTTCACCCAAAAATATAAATGTACTTACAAGTTACTCACCCTCAATAGGTTATAATCATTTATGGGGTTCTTTTTATATTGAACACTAAACAAGATAATTTGAAGGAAGCTGAAAACCTGTAACCATTGACTTCCATAGTAGGAAAAACTAATTCTATGGAAGTCAGTGGTTGCAGGTTTTCAGATTTCTTCAAAATACAACAAAAGAAACTCTGACGGGTTTGGAACAAGTGTAGGATGAGTATGGTGACAGACTTTTCAGTTTTAGGTGAACTATCACTTTAAACCAGTGCATGTCATTTGCATTAAAATGATACATTATTTGCTGAATGCAATATGCATGAATATAATTGCATAACATTTAATGTATGTTTCTATATGATGAATAGATATGTAATGCCTTCCTTGCTATACAGTAAACTTAAAAAGTCACAGGATGCCATTAAAAATGAGGCCTACATGCTTTTTAGATGAAGCACCAATAGTGTTTTAGACTAGTGTCTAAAAACCCAAATAAACTACATAAATACACATAACTTTAGGTTAAAATGATTAATTTTGTCATCAGTGCAAATGTCAACAGCAAGGTGAAAGAGAGAAAGCAGAGCTCCATTTCACACTCAGTTACAAATTAACTGAATCTGAGAATGACATGCTAAAGACACACCTCCCTCCCGCAACCTTTGCACAACCTACCTGCCATTTCCTTAATCTTGGAAATGCCTCACAAAAATGAACCTGTTCATGATAAAATGTGATGTCTGACGAGAAAAAAACATCAGTTTTAAGATATTCCTAACAACCGGAAGAGCCCATTCTCAGGTAAGTCTCACAACACTTTCAATGTATGCTAAACAAGTACAATACCCGTAATGTGTATGTTTGTAATTTAACTTGTAACATGCCTGACATGTGATTGCTTTGGAGGGCAAGTTCTTACGCTCGTAAAAATAAAGACCTTTATTGGCATTGAAGGCTCTATTTAACATTCTCAGTAACGTTAAACAATTTAATAATTCTTTAAATATATAAAATGATCTTCACACAAAAAAAATGTTTTAAAATTCTTTTAAAGCAATAGTTTACTTAAAAATGAAAATTCGGTCATCATTTACTCACCTATTAACTGTTCCAAACCTGTTGAAAACAAAAGAAGATAATTTGAAGAAAGCAGAAAACCTGTAACCATTGACTTCTATAGTATTTGTTTTCCTTCTATGGAAGCCAATGGTTACAGGTTTTCAGCTTTTTTCAAAATAACTTATTTTGTGTTCGACAGAATAAAGAAACTTCTAAAGGTTTACAACCACTAGGATAAGTAATTAGTCAAATTTAATTGCGTAGTGAACTATCCCTTTAAAAAACATTGACTGAAAGGTTCTTTGGGGAACCAAAATGTTTTTTAGAACAAAACAAAACAACTACAAAAACAAAACTTTCTGAACTATTGTTTTTAAGAGTGTAATACGTCATTTTAGTTTGCTAGTTTAATGTTTAATGATCACACATTACTATCAACCCTGTCAACCCTCATGCCGTTTGATTTTTTGTTGTTAGCCACAACAAGCTCGAAAAACTAGGGTGAACTGTTATGGAAATCAGTACAGTTAACCATGTTTAAAATATTAGACAGATTAGACAACACTGTCAAATACAGTACATAAAGATTTGAAAGGTAAGCCTAACACATCTACTAATATAATGTAATTTTATGCACTGCACTAATAATATGCTGTCTATTATGGCGTAACATGGAACAAGAAGCTTTGTGCAAGTAACAGTTTAAATTCGAAGAATGTACTTTTGAAGAATAATGCTTCTTATTATGTTGCAACAACAGCAATGCAAAGTCCTAAGTCAGAATGTAATCAGTA
The DNA here is from genome assembly GCA_903798205.1 of Danio tinwini. NCBI lineage: Eukaryota > Metazoa > Chordata > Actinopteri > Cypriniformes > Danionidae > Danio > Danio tinwini. The sequence continues at coordinate 7,193,704 of CAIGQZ010007154.1, forward strand.
ACAAACAGCATAGGAATAGATGAGGGAGGGTGTGTGTACTGTAGTGTATACTTCTAAAGGAGGTCAAGTGAAAGACTTCTTTTCGTGTCGTGTTTGTTGTGGTATCTGTGAATCTGCAAGTATAGGGAGTCAGTCACCACACCTTTTCTTTCTCACATTTATAACAGAGAAAGTTGGCTGGATTTTATATCTTGCAGGTATGCTGTTGCTACAGGGCTGCCTGAGACAGGAAGAGATAAAAGCAGCTCCTAAAGACTGTTTACAGCCAAATAAATAGTAGGAGAGAGTCAGGGAGTGAAAGGGAAGGCTCCTATCATTTCTTTTTTTTTACCGAATCCTCTAAAAGCAGACCTTGTGGATGTCATGAAGAGATAAGAAGGAAATGCAACGCCTTTGAGGTGGCACATACATATGGAGTTAATTCTAGCTCACTGTCATGGCCATTTGTTTTCTGTTTTAGATTTTGTTTAATTAATGCTTAATTTGTGTGAATTTATTGTGCGGCCACACTTATTCACTTTGAAATGATTCAGTTTAAAATATGATTTTTTATTTCATTTTTAATACAATTTGTTTTGATAATATATTATAAATATATTGTAAATTATGATCCAGTGCCAGTCAGTTTAATCCACAACATAATAGTAAAACTTAAATTTCTAACGTAACTCTGGGGTTAACTGTATTATTAACTGATTAGTACTAGACATTTACTTTACTGTTTTGTACTGCATTTTTCACACTATATTGCTCCTACTATGCTACTTCCAGGAAGTCAAGATTCTGATGGGTCACTTGCAAAATTCTGTTGATAAATATGCTTGCATAATGATCATAAAACTGCATAATTGTCCTATATGCAGACGATTTCCTAATGTGTTAGTTTCAGGTCTCTGTTATCACTTGTTCTACACACACTATAACAATAATTTGAACATAAAGTCATAAGTCCATTTATTTATTTGCTAAAATATAATGCAAATATCATGTATAAAATATACTTATAAAAAATTCATGGTTCCTGCTCTTCCTAGGGTGTAATATTTGGCATATCTATCTTACATTAATCTTACATTCTCATGTTTTAATGTTTACTAAGTGTGTCTCATGTACACAAGATATTTGGGTAACACTTTATAATAACTACACACTATGAACCATTTATTAAGCATTAGCAAATAGTGAAATCATTATCTGTTGATCATTAACTCTACATTAATAAGCGTTAGCAGTTTATAACTATAGCTACAAATGCTGTATGAATTGATTTATAACCACATTAATAATGTGCTTAATTACTGTACTTTTATTACTTAATGATTTATTCTTCATTACTAAATTAAGTATTGCATTATTAACAAACCATTTGTATTTAAGAGTAGTTGGTGGTTTTTAAGATATTTCAGAATGAGTTAGTAAATGGTTAATAAACTATTGAAATCAACATTTATATATTGTTATTATAAAGTGTTACCGATTATTGTTTACAGTAGATGTTTGCTGAGTCTTGTGGGTTCTTGAATGTGTCAGCATGTAAAAGTTCCTGTTTTTTTGTGTGCATATGTGTGAATTGACAAATATTTTGCATATATGGCAAATATGGCAAAAGGTGATTTAAATTTATATGGTCACTTTCTTTTTGGTAAAAACTTAAAAGTGAGTAAATGGGAAAAACCTAGTGAATTGAAACATAAGGTTTTAATATGACAATAATTATTAATTAAAATGGGCTTCACTTTCATGTTTAAAATAAAATCTTATTGTTGATTATTAGTTAATATGTCACCAAATTATTATTATGGTATATAAACTAATGTAATACTATTGTTACATTTTGGTACAAGTTATAAAGTGTGTACGTTTTTCCTTATGACATTGACACTCTTGACCAGAGATACCCAAGGTAAGGCCTGCGGGCCATCCCACCTGAAAAGAGAGGGAGAATGATGGGGAGGTGGTTGGGGCTAATGCCTTTGACAGAGGTCGTCATTTCGAATTTAACGTAACCTTTTGTTTCTTTGTTTTATTGCTAAGCTACAAAAAAGCCAACTGGAATTAAATGATGCACTTAAATGTTGTAAATGAATCAGACTTTTAAAATGTAAATATTGTCACTAGAGAGATGTATAAGATATCTGCGAGTAAATCAAGGTAAAGGCAGGAACAGCTCAACTAGTGTATTCCGCATTGAACTCCATTGTGTTATAAATGGGATTGTTTATGGTTTTACTGTAATAAGTTCATTATTAAATGTTATGGAATAAATGTTAAATATTATGGAATACATTAGAAAATTACCCAGGGAAAATATAATATATAAGGTTTGGTATATATATTTGGCCCACAGCCCTCAATCAAGTTTGCTTTTTGGCCCTTTGTAGGAAAAAGTTTGGGCACCCCTGTCATTGACAAATAAAAAAAAAAACCCAAACCCTAATATGAGATTTTATATTTAGGAATCATACTTGTACTCAAACTCTTCAACTTAGGCCACTTCTATGGCTGCAATTTATCATCGGTCTTTTATTGTGATTTGTGCAGGAAGCAGGAAAACATGGGGTGTGTGACACACACAGTGTGTGTGCTCCTGTGTTTTTGGGTCTCAGGATCAAGCTACACTCTTCAGACTGTGGGTCCATGTACGGTCAACAGAGAGACGGTGAGGAAAAACAACAGTCACTTGGGCCTCTTTTGTTCCCCGAGCCAGAGCGAGCGCTGCTACATCAGGAGTATCCTGTTTGTAGGCACTGCTTCCTGTTTTTGGTGACAGAGGTTTACCCAATCTGCTGGTGGTTTATCTTGTGAGAAAATAAATGTTTTGTTTTATGCTTGACAACACAAGCAGATGATCTGTTGTTATTTTGTTTAAAAATAATTGTAATATTTTATTTATTTATTAAATAATACATTATCATTTGATAGCAGTTTTTAAAAAATCTTATATGGCTACACCTAATAAAAGAGGCATTTGATTTACTTCAAAGTAAATTACACCTAGAAAAAAAAATGCAGTTATGAGTATAAAGAAATGTGAGTTAAATATTAAATAAACAATATTTACTTGTAAAACATACTCTAGGGTGAAGTCAATGAAACTGGGGTACATTATCGTAAAATATGTATCAAATATCAATAAATCTACAAACTTTATATATGTTTTAAACTAATTCTCAAGGTTTCTTTTATTTAAGATCCTAACTATATATTTTTGAAGGAATATAGGATGTTTTCTCCTATAAGAACGTATTTGATAACTTTTTACAGCCATTTTTCAGGTACATTGAGACAGCAGGTCACACAATTTTTCCTAGTTTGTGATAAAAAAAATATTTGCTTACATTAGGTTATATGTACAAATAATACTTTAGTAGACTTTAAATGGTGTCTGGTCTATATATGAATTCAGTTGTTCAGATTTGATCTGATTTGCAAGCTCATATTTCTAACGTTTTCCAATTTACTAATTTAGCAAAACTAAAATGAAGTTTCTCACATTAGGCAGTGTATTATCTTTTGTAATATACATATTTATTGTAATATAATTATCTTTTTGTAATAAAAATTATATGCTAAATCTGTAAATTGGGATAATAACAAAAACATATATTTTTTAATTAGAATGAAGAAACTAGTACAATATTTCTAAAATTGCACAATCACAGAAACTGATGTAGGCTAATACAAATATATAGATATTAAAGATGAAAATAATATTTATATGATAAAACTTTAATTTTAACAAACATAAAAAAATTCAGTTATTTTTTAAATAAATTTAAAAAATTCCCCCGCCATTGTTATTTTACTTTAAAACAGCACTACACCAAAAAAAGTTTATTTGTTTGATTTATTTGATGTCCCTTTTGCTGACTTTAGCCTACTGCAATAAATCATTTTACAGCTTATTTTCATAATCATATACCTCTTTATTCTTTTTTTCAGGCTGCATTTGACTGCAGTGGGAAAAGACTTACATCGATACCGAAGCACATCTGGATGAACGTGACCTACTTGGATTTGTCTGACAATCTGTTAGATTTAACTCGCATGAACAGTTTCAAGCGCCTGAATCAATTCAGCAACTTGGTTACACTGAACCTGTCAGGCAACTACTTCCCCCTACTGTTAAAAGAGCATCTCTACAGGCTTACTTCTCTTAAAGTGCTAGACCTGAGTAGATGCAAACTGGCCGCAGCGGAGGCAGATGCTCTGAGCAGCCTTTCCAACCTGAGACTGAGTCAGTTCGTGGAAATCAGAGGAGAACCAAACAGACACGAAGTAGAAAAACTGAAGCGCTTGCTAAACATTGTTGGTACGAATGCTTTTGTTTTCTCACTATTGAACTGTTTATTAATTGATGTGGTACATAATTTTTTAGGTATATAGATTTTAATTATATTACATTTTCTTATTTTTTTCCTTTTTGTAAATTAAAATAAATAAATGACTTATTTTACAGGTTACAATAATTCAATAGTTTTTAAAATTGTCGAATATTGTGTAACAGTATCCATAATACGTAGTAACTTTATCAATACATCATAAAATTCAAGTGAGTATACTTTCAAACTTTACAGAATTTACTAAATATTGCAGTTATTCACATTAATTCATAGGTTAAGGTTTCAGGGAATTTCACCACATGTTATTTAACAACTTAAAACAATCTGACATTTGTAAGTAAAGTAATACATTCGACAGAATTTTGAAGTAAAAAAACTATAAAATGTACTCCCAATACTCTTTTTTTTATTTAGCTGTTAACATTTTTATTATACTGTATAGTATTTTTGTTTAATTTTATTATTTGATTATCTTATTTTTCTTTTATTATTTGTTTTGATATCAGTACTGCAAAAATGGCCAGTAAAATACCACAAGAATTATTTACAGTTCACTACTATAATATGCACTGCATTGTGGGTCATTTTAAAACGTTTATAGTAACTTACTGCATATTAGTATTTTGCAGTAGTCTATTTTAATCAAAGTAATCAAGTAGTGCTACTGTAGTTGAGGACAAAAATGAAAGTTAATAAAAATATGCTACACTTGTTCAGAATATATTAAATTAAATAGTAAATGCTAAAAATAAAGGGTTTGTACTGCTAAAATGTAAATAAATTGCAGTAAAATTACTGTAAAAATGGCCATACTATAAAATAAAAAACGGCATTTTACCATAAAAAGAAGCTATACGGTAAGGCTATTTTACTGTAAAATTAAATTTCTGTAGGGCCTTGCTACTGTAAAACATATTTACAGGTAAGCTACTGTAAAAGAGCATATGTGGTAACTTGCTGGCAACAGTTCTGCCAGTAAGTTACTGCAAAAATAACGTAAAATGCCTGTTAAACTGTTCATGCATTGCATTTGTAATTGTAAGTTAAACATTAGAAGGGACAAAAATTACATTCGTTATGTTGGCTAATGGGGCGTCTCGGTGGACCAGTGGGTAGCACTGTCACCTCACAGCCAGAAGGTCGCTGGTTCTAGCCCCAGCTGGGTCAGTTGGCATTTCTGTGTAAAGTTTGCATGTTTCCCCCATGTTGGCGTGGGTTTCTCCGAGTGCAAAGACATGCGGTACAGGAATATTGAATAAGCTAAATTAGCTGTAGTGTATGTGTTTGAATGAGAGTGAATGGGTGTTTCCCAGTGTATGATTGCAACTGGCATCTGCTGCAAAAAACATATGCTGGATAAGTTGTCTGTTCATTCCGCTGTGGCAACCCCCGAAAAATAAAGGGAGTAAGCCAAAAAGAAAATAAATGATTGAATAAATGTTGGCTAATTTGGGAGGCACGGTGGCTCAGTGGTTAGCACTGTTACAGCAAGAAGGTCGCATGGTTCAAGTTCTGGCTGGGCCAGTTTGCATTTCTGTGTGGCGTTTGCATGTTCTCCCTGTGTCCGCTTGGGTTTCCTCAGGTTTCCCCCACAGTCCAAAGACATGCGGTACAGGTGGACTGAATAAGCTAAATTGCCAGTAGTGTATGTGTGTGAATGAGAGTGTATGGGTGTTTCCCAGTGTTTGGTTGCAACTGGAAGTGCAACTGCTGCAAAAAATATATGCTGGATAAGTTGGTGGTTCATTCTGCTGTGGCGATCCCTGATAAATAAAGGGACTAAGCTGAAGGAAAACGAATGAATGAACGTTGGCTAATTTAAGCACAACATTTTCAAACTTTGTAATCATCAAAGTTGATCTTGACAAACTTTTTTAAACTAGTTTGCTCTGCATTCATGTTGAATATTTGAACACAGACGTACACTTTTATCTCACCACCTTTCATTTGTTTCTCTCATGGCAGGACATTCTGAGGATGCCAACCGTGGTGCCTTTCTGCGTAAACTGCTCACAGTGGAAACAAATGCTACATTTAATGGTTAAAACCTTTTTTTTTTTAATACAAGTTCACTACTATTGATTTGCAAATGTATAATCTTGCATTCCTCTGATAACTAACTGACCAATATAAATACTATTTATAGGCACAAAAGCAGTTAATAAGGATCAAAAACCTGAAAACTCTTCAAGCAGCTGGAAGGTTCTTGTGGCTGTTCTGGTGTCAGCAATCACCCTCTCTGTTTTTATCGCTGTAATGGCCAAATGCAAAGTTGTACACAGATATCTGGCAAGCTACAGACACTCCAGACTCAGCGAGGTAGACGCCACTAGTCAGTGTGACCCTGGCAACTTTGAGGTGGGGTTTGCGACCCATGGCGGCCCCGGGACCCGTGCGGTTGCACCTGACATTGAGGAAGATGACGATGGCTTTATTGAAGATAACTATATTCAAGCCAGTGAAAGTGAGAGAGCTACTAGAGAGACAACAACATTGACTGATGATGATGAGGATGATGATGAGGAGGAGATTGAGTTTAGTATTGGTTAGTCATGATAGGTCTAATGTTGTGCTATTTGATGATATTTGTAATAACTTTCATTGAGAAGTCACTAACAGACATTTAGTATTGCGTAATCAGTGGATGAACTAATAATTGAATGATTCATTGACAAGAAAATCAATATACAATAGATCCATCAGATATTTGAACTTTTAAAGGAGTAGTTCACCCAAGAATTTACTCATCCTGAGGCCATAAATACAGTGGCTGAGAGAAATTAATGTGCGGCAATTTAAGAAATTACACGCAATTACAAAAAACAGCAGCAAATTGAGAAAAGATGTTCATCTGTTTGACAGCACATGTGCTGCAAATCCTAAACACATTTACATATTTAACATAACCACATTTTAAAAAACATGCTGCATTTTCTCACAATGGAAACAAATTAATGAAACATGCTGCATTTTCTCACAAGGCAAACAATTTACAAAAACACACTGCATTTTCTCACAACACTTTTAAATAGCATGAAACACAACGAAAATGTTTCAAGGGGACCCTAAATGTGATGGACCCGGCTATCAAGGTTATGTGCTGCGTCCCAAATCCCATACTTATACTACGCCCTAAAAGTATGTACTTTTTGTGAAGGAATGTTGTTCATGTTGTAGTTATTTACACTTTTCACCCGCGTTTGTAGTTCTAATCAAATTCACTGGTTGTTGCTAGATCAGATACGTTTGCGGCTGGATGTTATTTATGAAATTTCTGATTTATTGTATTTTATTATCGTCTACCCCCACCCCAACCCTAAACCCAACCGTCACAGAAGCGTAAAAACAGTAGTTATACCGAGTATTATTTATCTTATCTATTAAATTACCCAATAAATTTTATTTTTTAACCCCTACCTCCACCCCAACCCTAAACCCAACTCTCACAGTACTGTAAAAATATTAATTATTGTTATACAGTGTCATTAAAAAATGCCGCTATATTAATGTGCATATCGCACTTCCGGCCGGTCGCGTATCTGATCTAGACTTTACCGATTTTTTTCACGTCCATCGCGCAATGTATTGTGGGCAATATCAGCGGTGAGAGTATGGATGGTTCTACACTTAATTTTTTTTACTGGAAATATACTAATTCTATTTTCAAATACTGTTTAGGACGTATAGTATGTGAATTGGGACGCATCAATGATTATTTAGACTAATACGAAAGAAAAGGGAATCAGGATGTTAAAATAAACTAATAAAAAACTTACCTTTCAAAGTTCACCTACAACTTCACTGAGCAAAAGTCACGGCACAGAGGCGTACGTCACTTTTTGGGGTCCCTCTGAAACATTTACGTTGTTTTCTGTTCTTTTTGCAAAGGATATGAGAAAATTCAGGCGTTTTCATAAATTGTTTGTGCTGTGAGAAAATGCAGAGCGTTTTATTAATTTGTTTGTATCGTGAGAAAATGCAGTGTGTTTTAAGTGTATGCGTTGTGAGGATTTGCAGCATGTTAAGCATTACGGATGTAAATCTTTTTGTAATTTTCTTTTGCATTTTCTTAAATTGCAGCATGTTAAGCTCTCTTAGCCACCGTGCATAAATGATGTAAGAAACTTTTTTTTTCAGTAAAACAATAAAAAATATATATATTTTGAACAAACTGTTTGACACTTTGAGAGATAATCAACAACAACATACGGGTAAACAGGTGACAATACATTAATGTATAAAATAAATGGTCTGCAATAAATCTTGTTTTTGGGTGAACTGTTTCTTTAAGCCACATTGCAATATAAATGAGGTACATTTTTATAGCCTAATGCTTTCTTACTATTTCAGAGAAATTCACACATTTTGGCAATTTTTTAAATACTGTTTTAAAGATGTGAATCAAATTTTAATAAAGTTTGAATGTACAGTAGGCATATATGAACTAATAATCTTATCAGTGTTTGCTAACATTAATGAAACTTTATTTTAAAATAATAATATTTTTAAAATCATCTAATTTAGCGTTTTTGGGCCATATACTGTACATTTAGTCAATTGCTTTTTGTGTTTCACTTCAGTTCTAAATTAAATGATTTTTTGTTGTTGAGAAAATTGTATTCTTATATTTTCCACTGGGCGCCGCCCTTGTGTCCATTGCTATATCCAAACGATTATTATTTATTACATATTTTGATATCATTTATAAATGACACAAGTTAACATTCTAGCCATACTATTCCAGTCATGGTAAAGAATAGTGTTAATATTTTTATATGTGTTTCACCTAAAAAGTAGCTGAAGTTGCGTCACGCTGTTTCTACATTACAATCGAGCGACGCGACTAAAGCGTTTGATTATAATGGCAGCGGTGTAATTCTGTCGCGTCGCGGTGAACAGCACAGCAACAAGCTCGGGCTGCACAACCGGTTAGACGCCTACAAACCCGGAAGACTCGCGTGTCAGGGATGGGGAATATCTTTCTGCATTTCAGCTGATTAAACTTTATCAAAATTTGCAAAACTTCGACACCTGTCAGTTAGTTCTTGTCATCCAACACCTTTGACGAGAATGGCCGCGTCCGCGATCTTCATCCTGGACCTGAAAGGCAAGGTAAGTGCGCGTGCACCTGTCGGATGAAGGTCGGACAGTTTATACTCTTCTGTCACACTGTTTGAAAGCTGTATAGCAAAGAATATTCGAGGTTTAAAGATCAGTTGGCAACATAAATTGTATTTACTTACTTTGAGGTTTATCAAATAGCCTGACTATGATGTCAGAATGACAAAAGATACAGCCTCTACATCACACGCAAAGTTAACAGGACTGTCACTGAATGAAACTGAAATGTTCACCTTTCACATATTTCATACCTTAACATTGAAATGCTGTTGCAGAAAACAAACACTAAAAATAAACAAAATATAGCCTACAAATTTTTGGAATGTGGTCAAGATTTTTATTGTAAATTAAGTTACTGCCATTTTTTGTAGCATTTTTTTGTTATTAAGCCAAAAAGTGATATTATGTATATAGAAAACTTATTAAATGTAAGCAAATTGTCTGTATTAACATTCAAACATTTGAGAAAATGTTAAAATACATAAAAATTCCATCGTCATTCAGTGTAGCATACTGTACATGCTAATATAAAACAATTATTTTAATCTGTACGTATGTAAATATAAAATAATAATAGATCATGGTAAATGTTTTGTTTTAAATATTAAATGAAAAAAACTTATGGCAAAGTATTAAAAATTACAGTTATTTTGTTTTTTGCATGGTACTGTGATCCTTAAACAGAATCAATTGGATTTTATTGTCAATTTATTGACACTTGAAAAGTAAATAATAAGCTTAGAAAAAAGGATCTGGTGTACTATACTAAATGGTACTTGTCATAGCATATACATATTGTTGCTCATTTACTTGTTTTTATTTCTAATATTGTCCTTATTTATAAGTCACTATGGATGAAAGGATCCAGTAGATGATTAAGTGCAATCATGTCATCATCAAATGATTCTTGTTCTATATATGACTGACAGGATTTTGATAAGTAAACTTGTTTCACTGAATGGCATTTTAGTGAGTGTCCTCTGTATATCATGATACATTTGAATGTATTATGGTAAAAAAAATCTTTATTTTATAATTAATTCATTAATATCTTTATTTTTACATTTGTATTTCAAGAGAAGATCACAGCACATCAGTTTGTGAGATGTAGTGGGTGGATGGGAGTATTTCCATGAAAACAGAGCCTCAGGGTCTCAGTGGAATGGATTACCCTCCAATATACCCCTGGATTTTGGCAGTGCTGATGAAAGCGCTTTTGTCTGTGCCCTAGAGCAATCCAATATCTCCATTTGAAGGAATACCTTAACACCAGCCACATTAAAGTCAAACTTCACTGATCCTTTAAGTTTCATCTTACTATAAACCTTCAATGCACCTGTTAGCAGAATAAAAATGAAAAAAAAAAGGTCATTTGGACTTTTGATTGTATCTTAGATTGACTAGTAAATATATTGATGTCAAAACTTACTTTGGTTGTGTGTAGGCATGGGCCGGTATAAGATTCTGATGCTATGACAACCTTGGATTTAGTTTAGTGAATTATTCTATACTTGTATTTAATAGTTTTGTGATTATTGCTCTAAAATATATTCTTTTCAAATGACAACAACAACTTTTTTTCCCCTTTGAACACAACATATTTCATTTTAAGGAACATTTATAATATTTTGGAACAATAAACATGTCAGGCTGAATAAGTAAAATTAATCATTGACTTCTGCTGTCTAAATGGCATCTTTGGATATCTTTTCTGCTGGAGATATTGTTGTCCTAAAAACAAAAAAAATGCGTAAATAAAAAATCCTACACATACCTTAGGAACCGAATAGCAGAAAATTTTGGCGGTTTTAAAACCTTGACTTTTCCAAACCACGGTATACCTTGAAAATGGTTATCATCCCATGCCTAGTTGTGCGGTTAATATTATTTAAGGCTGATTTGAGTCAATGCAAACAAACCTTGTACTGTAAGTGTCCTGGAGAATTAAGAACAATTTTAAGGCCATAGGAAACCTCTTTTGTGTGATGGCTGATGTCAATTTATTTTATAAAAATATATATTTTTAGAGTAAACGTGAAGGTTTTCTAGATTTTTAAAGTTGACATATGTCTTTTTATACATGTGCTACATGATGAGGATGGTTTAACAAGCTCATTGGAAATACGTGCTTCAGCCTACATTTTTGTTAAAAATGTACTTAAACACATCATTATGTTTGACTGCAGTTTGAATGTAAAATAAATGCTATGGGGCAGTAGATTTTTAACATAGAGACATATTCTTGATGAAAATATTCTTTCTATGCAGTTCTCTGCACAACACCAAATAAATACCACAAAACAATTTAACAATGTCCATAATTTGTAATCAAACATATGTTTGCCTCATCAGTCTCCATATGGACAATGTGTTGAGGTGTGGTCAGTTTGCTGAGTATAAGTAGCTCACTTTGTACAGCATTGTACTCATGATGCAGAGTGCTCAAGTTTGAGTCTAGTGAAGCACAGTTCCACAAAAGGGATAAAAGCCATGGAAAATCAAGGTAAAAATATGTGTTTGCAGTTTAAAACAATATGATACATAGTGAAACCACTATTAGTTTGGTTTAAAGATGCAGTAGGAGATCTGGGATAATGCTAAATTGAGCATAAATAGCATTGAAAATGCATGCATCTTCCTGCCAAAGGCATGAACGTTTACTAAATAAATGACCATAGACAGTAGTTTGGGCTACCCATCGTAATGTTTGGCTTGAAATTTTTAATTGGATGAATAGTTTTTAGTCCTATGCCTTATAGCCAGACTATAAAAATACATATAAATACATTTATATAATTTACTTTAATTATTACTATTGGAATGTGAAGGACGTTTAACCAACACAACAAAAAAGTTTCTGAAGACAAACACCTATTGCACCTTTATAGAATGGTTTAGGTCAGTTTTTTGCTAGATGATCTGTGCGCAAGCCCCTTCTTCTTGTGGATGTGCAAACACAGGGAGAACATGCAAACTCCACACAGAAATGCCAACTGGCCCAGCCATGATTAAAACCAGTGGTCTTCTTGCTGTGAGGTGACAGTGCTAAACACAGAACCATAGTGCTGCCTAGAATATTTTTTATGTACTGAATTATTAAGAGTAAAATGCACTTATTGAATGAATGAATGTTTATTTATACTTTAGACCAAGGGTCTCAACAAGATATGGCACCTCCTTTTGTTTTTTTCAGCACATGCCCCTTTGAAAGTCTATGTAGGGTACTGTTAAAACGGCCCCCATATCGTTTGTCAGTCACTGAAATGGCCCTCCACCAATCTGAGTTTGAGACCCCTGCTTTAGACAAAATATATTTATACTTTAGAGAAAACAATTTAAGTGTGCAAATATGTGATAACAAAAGATACCATGTAGCTACTGTAAGTAAGTAAAAGCTAAATGTGTGCTGGCAAAAGCACACAAATCAGGCAAATCAGGTAAGTCCAGTTCACAAAAGAATTTGTCAGTACGGATTTAACAGGTTAACTGAAGAAAAAAATCAGCATTTTCATTATTCACATTCATCAGCAAGTTGGGTGTTGTCTAGGAAAAAATTGCAATGCACTATTTTATGACAATCTTGTACGTTTAAACTTGTTTTCATCGCTAAGGTGCTTATATGTCGCAACTACATGGGCAACATTGACATGAACGTGATTGACAACTTCATGCCAATAATGATGAAGAGAGAGGAAGAAGCAGAGTTGTCGCCAGTTGTTATTCACGGCTCCACACATTTCCTCTGGATCAAGCACAGCAACCTGTACTGTATCCTCCTCTGCACTGTAAACAACCTGTCACTTCTAATCTAATGTAAATATTTAACTCTATTGTTGTCTAGTAATAGCACTCCATATGTGTAGTCTGTTTACCACTTAACAGATTTTACTCAGTGGTTGCGATGACAAAGAAAAACACCAATGCTGCTCTTGTATACTCCTTCCTGTACAAATTAGTGGAGGTAAGTGTGTTTTCTATCCATCAACATGACAGCACCTTCTATAAAAGCTTACACTGCATAATATTGTTGGCTGTGTTAACATCAATAGCCATAGCACATTTCCTCCCCGTGATACAGTATATCCTTAAAGGCATAGTTCACCCCGACATGAACAATTACAATGTACTCATTCTCAAGTGGTTACAAACCTTTATGAGTTTCTCTTGAATACAAAAGAATAAAGAAACCAGTAGACATTCATTTCCGTGGTAGGAAAAAATACTTTAAAAGTCAATGGCTACCAATTTCCAACATACTTCAAAATATCTTCTTTTGCTTTGAACATAAACTCAAAGAGGTTTGGAACAAGTGGAGAGCGAGTAACTGTTGACATCATTTTTATTTTTTATTTTCATTAATAGTCATCATTTGTCTTGCAGGTTTTCACTGAATATTTCAAGTCACTGGAAGAAGAAAGCATTAGAGACAATTTCGTGACAGTATATGAGCTAATGGATGAAGTCATGGACTTTGGATTCCCTCAAACCACTGACAGCAAGATCTTGCTAGAGTAAGTTCTGACAGATTGAGCATTCAACCGTCTCGGCTCAGAGAACAACATTCATTCCTTACTAACAGTGCTGTGAGGGGTCAGCATTCACTATTCAAGCTCAGTGTGTGCCTTGTGCAGAGGGCACAGTTTGACAGAATGCAATTAGTGTTGTATTGTACATTGAGAAATTATTGTATAAACAGAGATGGAGAAAGTAAGCAAGTCAAGTGCTTGAGTAAAAGCACAGATACCCTAATATAATTTTCTCTAGAAAAAAAGCACTGTTTTAATTTTGCTGAAGCTTAGAAGTACAGTACTCGTTTTTATGTATTTAATTTTAGGAGTCAGTTGTACTTATTGAATAAATGAATGTTTACTTATACTTAAAGAAAATACTTTATTTTATTACTAAAACGTTATCATGCACTGATAACTGCTACTAACAGATAGCATAATTTAAGTGTGCAAATAAGTGAGACTAACAAAATATAGCATGTAGCTGAGTATATAAAATGAGACGAGTATATAAAATGTATGTAAAACTAAATGTGTTCTGGTAAAAGCACACAAATCAGGTCAGTCCAGTTCACAAAAGAATTGGCCAGTGCAGATTTAGCAGGTTAAATGAAAAAAATCTGGTTCAAAAATAAAACATGGGTTAAGCATCTCTGAGAGAGTGACAATTTGTCCAGTTATAAAACGTATAATATCAAATAATGATAAAAATTTTTATGAATTGTAGTGGAGTAAATAGTATGTTTTGAAAGGTAGTGAAGTAAAAGTTTAATTTCATTGATATGATCATCAAAAAATTATTCCCATAGCTGGTGATTCATGGTGTTTTATATGTTTATTTACAGTTTTGAATTCTGGGCGGGGGTTGTTTTTTGCTGTAACTGTTGATGTTTAGAAGGTTAAAAAAACATTTATTTACAGTTTTAGAAGTTTGATACAATGTATATATAGTTTGAGTTGGCCAAGTAAATTCCTATACTATTTCATATTTATTATATATGTGAGTGTTGATTAAAAATAGATTTAAAATCAAATGATGTCAGAATGGACCCTTTTCACAAGACTGTTATGACACATTTAACAGTCATCATAATCTTATATCCTTGAAAGTTTTTAATATTTTGATGAAAAAAAAACATATGAACGTTTATATGCATTTATGAATGTATTACATCATCTTTGCGTCAAATTGCAAAAAACAAATTAGCGCTTATGCAAGTTGTTTCTAATGCAGCGTCTATGGGGCTGAGAGTAAATTTGACATTATTCTCTCCTCTGGCTGCCGTTATTAGTCTCACACTATTTTTTTCTTTTTCTGAAAGTCTTGATAACACCATTGAGGAGTTATTTCAGCAAATAGGATTGTAAAAAAATAATTAGTTGTACTCTTCCATTTACTGCGCTCTAAGTTTACCCAACTATGACGCCTTCCGCTACTGAGAAACCCGGAAATGTGAAAATGGTCTATAGAAATTATGGTCTCATGTTGTAATTTTAAAGCATAAATGAACAAAAACACATGTGAGTCACAAGATATAGGCAACTATTAATTAACAGATTTTTTTATGGGTATATAATTGAAAAAATAATTAAAGTGATGTACGCTGATATGAAATAAAGACAATATCAGTTCTACCAGAAAGACATTTAGGAGGCAGATAAACGTTTTAACATTTATTGTGAATTGTTTGGATAAATGCAAGTTCGTTATTGTCCTTTCATAAAGTCCTTTGGTGTAACCACGTCTATGGTGCAGAACACTGGATGAGCTGGCAGATCCTGCCTGAAGATGAAGGCAGGGCGAAGCCAACCCCCGAGTGGAGACGACGCCGACCTGGTGGTGGTGGGGAGGATAGAGTGAAACTTCTGCAATGTCACCTGAGTACAGCGAAACAGATTGTTTAGATGGGCTTATATGTAGCGTGCTTGGTCGTTATAGGCTGACGAGATAATTATTATTAATGACGTGACATACCAGTCTTCCTGGCAGAACTATTGATAAAGCTTTCATATAGCTAGCACAAGTTTTTATTTTCGTTAAGAGTGTTGCCTTCTCATTGGTTCCCAATAGTATCACATGATCACGATGCATTTACCACATTAATTATTACAACAATAAATAATTCATTTACTTTATACTATATATTATAGATTGTGTTCTAAGAATTGTGCATAAGCATAAAAGTATAACTTGCTAACTAAACAATATAGTTAAAAATGTCATATCATATAAGTTTGTATCATTTTATAAATATATTTGTTTATAAGTTCTTATCAGTTTCCTAGCTTGGCAAACATCCACTTAGCAGACAGCTAATTATCACTGGCTCTTACTGACAGCAACACAATACCCTGTCAGCTGTAGACACTTGAGGTTAAAAGAAACATGCTCACACACACACACACACACACACACACACACACACACACACACACACAGATCTCAGACCTTATTTTAAAAACAACACTGATGCAGAATCTATTTGAAATTAATGAGCAATCCCAATTATCGAACATTCAAGGGGTTTGTTTTGGTGTATTTACTTGAATGCTTATGTGCATCTTTGCACTGTGTAATGTAAGTCTTAACATTAATTTCTATTTTCTTTGTGTTTTTGTGGATGTGCCTTAAGGTAAACACTGTATTATTGTATATAATGGAAATACAGAAATGGAAAAACAAGTTCAGGTGTCTGTCTGTCTCTAGGGCTGGCCATGTTTTTCCCATGAGCCTTTGTTTTCTCAGTATTGTAACACCAGAGGTCTGTTTACAAACTACTAAAGTTACTAGACTCACTGATTTTGTTTAAATCTAATCACACATCAGATAAAAGATTAATGTCATGACAAATAATGATGCTCATCATAAGCTGAATGGGCATCAAATTTTGCTGGAACAATAATTGACATAATCACAATATCTTTTATCACAATACTGACATAATATTTAAAATGAGTTACTTACAGTTGCAATCAAAATTATTCAACCCCCTGATTTATTAGCCCCCTGGTCATTTTTTCCCCCAATTTCTATTTAACGGAGAAAATATTTTTTTCCACACATTTCTAAACATAATAGTTTAAATAACTCATCTCTAAAAACTGATTTATTTTATCTTTGACATGATGACAGTAAATAATATTTGACTAGATATTTTTCAAGACACTTCTATACAGCTTAAAGTGTCATTTAAAGGCTTAACTAGGTTAATTAGGTTAACTAGGCAGGTTAGGGTAATTAGGCAAGTTTTTGTATAACAATGGTTTGTTCTGTAGACTATGGAAAAAATAAATAGCTTAAACGGGTTAATAATTTTGACCCTAAAATGGGTTTTAATTTTTTTTTTATTTATAACTTTTATTCTAGCCAAAAAAAACAAACAAATAAGACTTTCTCCAGAAGAAAAAAAATATTATCAGACATACTGTGAAAATTTCCTTGATCTGTTAAACATCATTTGGGAAATATTTAAAAAAGAAAAACAATTCAAAGGGGGTTGAATAATTCTGATTGCAACTGTAAATGGGTACAGTATGATAACAAATATAACTATTATGTTTTGTCTATTTTGTATACAAATGTTCAGATTAAACAAATGGATCAAACTAAATTGCAAAAGGTTTATAAAGTACAATAAGTAACTCATTTCACCATAGCTCTTATTAGCTAATGCTAACTACCTATGTATCATATGAGTATCAATTTTAACTCTGAACTCAAAAAGTATGTCAATAATAAAGGTTAAACAATACCTTGGGATTTTGAAATAGCCGCAAAAACGGTATCATCCATATTCATTATGATCACAATATATTGTATTTTTGACTATCTATAGCTAACATGCACTGGTGTGCTGATTTTACCTAAACTTTTTTTTTTGTTCATTATTAATATTAGCATGGCCTTCTTTCTTTTCCACATCAGGTATATCACCCAGCAGGGCCACAAGTTGGAGGTGGGCGCACCACGACCCCCTGCTACAGTGACCAACGCTGTGTCCTGGAGGTCTGAGGGCATCAAGTACAGGAAAAATGAAGTCTTCATGGATGTCATTGAGTCTGTCAATCTTTTGGTAAGCTAATTAAATATTCAGAAGTGACTGCAGTCCACAGTCAACAATTACATTTTAGATTGTTTTGTAGGTTAGGCATTCAGCATCATTATTCTACATATTGATATTGTGTGGGTGCAATTTTGTTTCTCTTGACCTGTCATGGAATTCGTTCTTACATTACTACATTTCAGAAACCGAGATTACTCAAAACTGGCTCAGCTTTACCATCAAAATGACCGAATTATATCGGCAATATACTGTGGTGTAAAGTAACAAATTACAAATACTACTGTAATCGAGTAGTTTTTCTCAGAAATTGTAATTTACGAAGTAGTTTTAAAAATGTGTACTTTTACTTTCCCTTGAATACATTTTTAGTGCTGTATCGGTACTTTTACTCCACTACTTTCCTTCAACCTGCAGTCACTGCTTAATTTTTTCTTCACTCCTGTGATTCCTGTCCAATCAAATCACACATAGAAGGTAAATCGCATCATAATGAACTACCTCAAGATATGGGTAATTTATAATTGCAGCAAACTGTTTGGAAGCATTAAAAGTGTCCAAGTAGATGTCCAAAATCTTTACACACATTGACCCAAAGACTGTTTAGATGCTTCTCACTGATGAGAAGATTATGGATGTTTACTGTATGATGACATTGTAGATTGACGTTGTACCCCAATGTCGTGGGGACATTGCATTTTGTTTGGAAATGAAAGTCAGGCCGATGTCAGTGTCTAACGTCCAACCTAAAATCAACCAAATATCAATGTTTAATGATGTTACAGCTTTTATTTTGATTGCCAAAATCAGAAATTACGAACAAATGTCAGTACTTGACGTCAATATGACGGTTTAAAGTGTTGACTTAACGTTGGATTTTGGTCACTTTCCAACACAACCTAAAATCAACCAAACACCAACGTCATTTGACGTCGATATTGGACATCAAAATAAAGCGGTCCTAACAGTTTAAGATGTTGGCTCAACGTTGAATTTTGATGACCTGACATCACAACCTAAATCTAAACTAATATTAATGTCTTATGACATGTGCCTGCTGGGCAATAACAAAATGCACTACAGAATGTTACGTTTATGCACATCCACAAATTACATGTGAAAGCATCAGCTATTTCAGCGTAATACTCATGACTCATTGCTCGTGAGTACTTTTGAAAAGTCTACTTTTTACTCATACTTTGAGTAGTATTTACTACAGATACTTTTACTCTACTTGCTCTACATTTTTGGGCAAGTAATAGTACTTTTACCTAAGTTAAAGAAATTGAAAACAGCCATTTGAAGTTGCTATTTAATTTTACGTATTTAAACTACTGTAGTTTTGACTGTATTTTTTGATTGAAAAATACATTAAAAAATGAAGAAAATAAATTAATAATAATAATAATAATAATAAATAAGCAATACATTATTGTATTGCAATATTGAATATCATTTTATACCATATTGTAATTTGAATCTCTTGTATCTCTTAGACAATTGTTTTCACCAAGGTAATGGGGACTTTATATCTCACAGTTTCGCACAATAATTTTTATAAGTACAAGTAATTTTTTTCTCACAATTTTGCCTTCTATTTCACAATTCAGAGATAAAGTTAGTATTGTGAAATATACACTCAAAATTACAACAAATAATGTGAAGAAATAAAAAAGAGAACTGTGAAATATAACCATATGAATATATATATATATATATATATATATATATATATATTTTTTTTTTTTTATTGATTGTATATCTAAGTGGCACAGTGGCACTGTTGCCTCACAGCAAGAAGGTCACTGGTTTATGTCTTAGCTGGCCCAGCTGGCATTTCTGTGTGGAGTTTGCATGTTTTTATGTCCCCCTGTGTTTGTGTGGGTTTCCTCTGGGTCCTCCGGTTTTCACAGTCCAAAGACATGCACTATAGATAAATTATATTAACTTAATTGGCCATAATGTATGAGTGTGTGTGTGTGTATGTAAGAGTGTATGGGTGTTTGTAGCTGGAAGGGCATCCACTGTGTAAAACATATGCTGGAATAGTTCCTTCCACTGTGGTGACCCCTGATAAATAAGGGACTATGCCGAAAGGAAAATAAATGAATGAATGAATATATATCTTTGAATTTTTTGTTTACATCTCTCAGTTCTGCAAGAATAAACCATTTTGAATTGCAGAAAGTAATTTGCGTTCCTTTCCTTCCAATAGTTGGGTTTTTTCACATTTCACTCAAATTTGCCTCACAAAACTACCTATCATTTTTAGAGTGCACTTTCCATGTTCTGTGAAAACATCTTTCCACATTCTTCTACAGTACCGACATCAAACAGCCCACGCTATCTCTTCATCATCCTACTGTGCTTCACCTCCCTCCTTCATATTCCTTCGGTCGTGTCTCCAGACTTCCTTACATTGAGACAAGGAGGAAGCAGCTGCCGTCTTTAAGATCTTGTTGTCTCTGCGTTTTTTATTTTTTTATTTCTGCGCCTGAACTCTCAGCCTGGACTGGCTTTTGATGGATTCATTAGCTCTCTTCAGGCTCAAGGTCTAAACACTGGCTGACAGTAGCACTGAGCAGCACCACTCTTGATTAAGAGCTAAATCACGTCTCATCGCTTTCTAATTCTGCATTGCTATTCATCCATGCAGACTTCTCGCTCTGGCTTTTTCTGCTTCTTGTATTTGAGAGTATGATGTGGCCACTGTTTTGGATATTTTAGATGTACTTTCAGAGTCTAGCTTTATATATACTTTTAATAATTCAGTTATATATATTGCATTCTCATACCCATAGTTTTCTCTGCATAATTCAACTCCCTTTTTTTGCCAGAACATTATAGCACAAATCACACGGTTGCTGCCCTGCCTGACGGAGCGTAATAAATGGTAGATGGCAGTAATGGTGATGATGCAATATCGCACCTTGCCACTTTTGATTGTGCTTTGCATTTATCTTCAGTGTTTTTGTTCGTTGTAGGTCAGTGCTACGGGCAGCGTTCTGCGGAGTGAGATTTTGGGATGCATCAAACTCAAAGTCGTTCTGTCAGGCATGCCTGAATTAAGGCTTGGACTCAATGATAAAGTGCTCTTCGAAATCACCGGACGTGAGTACACTTGTGTGTCTAAAACTGAAATGTGGCTTATTATTTTAACAGTGAAATATTTTCTTACGTTAATGCAGAGAGTAGTACAAAGCAGGGGTCATCAAACTGGTTCCTGGAAGGCCGGTGTCCTGCAGATTTATGCTCCAACCCTAATCTAACACACCTGAACAAGTTAATCAAGGTCTTACTAGGTATACTTGAAACATCCAGGCAGGTGTGTTAAGGCAAGTTGGAGCTAAACCCTGCAGGGACACCGGCCCTCCAGAACCGAGATTGGTGACCCCTGGTTTAAAGTAAACAAGTTGTAGGTTGATTTCCACTTTGCTGTGGTGGCTCTGTAAATGTTTCCCGTTTATTTAATTTAGAGAGTTTTAAAATGTATTTATATTTATTAATTTAGAGTTTATACCTTGTAAGTCTGACTTTTATATGCTGTTGAATTAAAAATTATTAGCATGATTTTTTTTTTCTTTTTCAAACATTTCCAAATGATGTTTAACAGAGCAATGACATTTTCACAGTATTCGCATATACATTTTTTTCTTCTGTTAAAAGTCTTACTTGTTTTATTTCTGCAATAAAAGCAGTTTTAATAATAAAAAAAAACATTTTAAGGTCAATATTATTAAGCCCCTTAAGCAAAAGTTTAAAAACATTTGGAAAAATATACAGTGGGACTAATAATTCAGGTGGGCTAATTCTGACTTCAACTGTATCAATTTTTTTATTATATATCATATATGCAAACATATTCAAACAGGTCTACTTTTTTGGAGCAGATATATCATATAATACATTTACAATACAGTCGAAAACTATTATGTTTCTTAAAGAGCCCCTATTATGCATCATAAAAGATCATATTTTGGTTTTGGGGTCTCCAACAGCAGACTGATATGCATGCAAGATCAAAAACACTTTCATTGTCATATAATATGCATTTATTTTAACTAATTATCCCAACGACTTCCAAACGATTTGTTCAGTGATTCTTTTGTTCCCGAACTCCTCCTTTGCGTGAGGCTAATCTGCTGTGATTGGTCCGATGACCCAGTCTGTTGTGATTGGTCAACTGCACGAAATGGAGAGAAAAGCCAATCACTGTCATGAAGTAGCACAGAGTTTGTGTGAGCCCAATGCAAGAGTGCATTAAGCAATTCAGTTAAACACCAGCATATTCCTCTCTTAAAGCTAACCCCACATAATAATGACACACATTTAATATTAATCCACACAGTGACTGTGCAGGGCATGTGAGGAACATGTAACACATTTAAATTGGTACAGGAAGAAGAACATGTTGTGATTTTAACATGGTTTTGGATGCAATATGTGAAATAGCCACATAAAGATTTAACCTGAGAGATACAGTACAAGCACTGATCAATAATAGATGAGTGTTTACAAGCAATTTACAAGTGTTTACGAGCGATTACAAGTTACAACACACAATTAAACACATATTTTGCAAACTACAGAAAATGAGACAACACACTTCATGTTATGTACGAAGGAGAAACACTTACAGGATCTGAAGGAAGAAGAAACTGGTCCATATAAACTGTGTTACAGTTACTGACAAAGTCCCATACATTAGTAGTCTTTGCTGCTCCTTTCTTTAATGGCCGGCGAATGCAGGGTAGGTTATTGCAATAATCATCAGAAAAATGACAGGAACAAACACAGCACATGGTGTTGTTGTGAAAACAAACTTTGACCCTTTATTCCCCACAGCTGCATCAATCCCATGATCCCTCACAGGCGCGTTCACATTTTATCAGATCCTGTACTTCATATTTGGTGATATCCCGTATCGATGTCGGCAAAAGACTCAGAGTCGACTCAAAAAAATCTAAAGTTTTAAAGACAGTGCACTTTCAGATTTAAACAGCTGGATGTTTTCATTCACTTAGAGCTGTTACACACTGCATGGATGGTAATTTTCAAAAACCCATAATAGGGGCCCTTTTATAAATTAAAGGCACAGTATGTTATTTTGGCCGCTAGGGGGTGTATATTCCCAACAAACAAAGGTGTAGTTTGATGGCGTCATGTGAAATCGTGGGAGTTCTTATCTTCGTTACATCACACGGGACTCCTGCACAGATCATGTTCATGGATGAGCTAAAGTATTCAAAACTTATTATCATGGTAGTGAAAGGTGTCAAAGTGAAACGAGACCACTGAAGCCGTCACTGATAAGAAATGAGTTTGTACAGCACAAAAGCAGCATCATGATCATGTGGGGAAAAATCAGTGATGTTTTACCATAGTTAATACATTTTAAGGTTCTGATATAATGCTGATCTGTGCTGTCTAATAAAATGCACAACATATTAAAGCATCTTTAGTGTTTCCATGTTTAAAACCAAACCAGAAATCAATGATGTAGGATGTCATTAGAATGGCGATACAATGTCACTAGTTAAATTTGCTATGATTTGATTTGACCGCTTATGAAACATCTACAATAATGTAAGTACATGAGTCAATAAAAATATATAACACTGTCTCTAGTGGATTTTGGCTACTTTAATAAAAGAAATCATACAAACTGTGCCTTTAATATAGCCAGTTTCAGTGTTAAATTGACATTTTTGTAGTGCAGTAACAAGCTTAATTCCCAGGGCTGTTATTCTAGCAGTCAGTTGATCGCATTTACTTACTTTATATTAAGCATCTCTCTAATTTGCACTTGTTAGGTGAATTCCATTCATCTGGTTCTCTTGGTTAATTCCCACCCCAGGCCTGAACCAGCGGGTGTTCATTTCACTGCAGACAAGATCTCACTTATGCATTCAGCATGTGCAGTATAGAAGCAGTTACTCAGTCTAGAACAAGATTGCAGAACAGGAATCAATATCAAATTAATTTTTGCCATCATCTTCTGTTAAAATAAATTAAGATCAGTGTTATCTTCTTTATTATTTATTCAATTTACTCCAATGGCTCACCCAAATATTTATATTCTGTCATTATTTACTCTTTTTCTTTTTCCTGTTGAACACAAAAGAAGATATTTTGAAGAATGTTGAAAACCAGGAACTAAAAACTTCCATATTTTTCCTACTATGGATGTCAGTGGTCGAAATTTAAAATATTTATTTTTGTGTTCAACAGGAAATAAAAAATTCAAATATTTATTTTAATTTTTGGTTGAACTATTCCTTTATTCTAGCTTTGCTGCAGCTTGAAAAAATGTACTTTTAAAGAAAGCTGTTTTTAAATATGAGACAAGGTTTTTGGGAAGTGACATAGAGCTGCTTGTTTCTTGTGTCACTTCCTGCTATAAGACTGAATTGTGGCATGAAATGTATAACATAGCTGAAGGTAGAAGGTGTCATTCTATTCTTCCATCATGTTCAGTCCTAATTTGAACCCAGAAATCTCTTAGCTTCTTTGCAGAAGAATTTGACAAATGAAACACTGCCCTCTACAGGCTCAAATAGAAACCCATTTTGGTCAAGGTGAAACTAGGACATTAAATGAGGACAGCATTAATCTTATTTGAAACAATGTTATCAGCTTCTTGTTAGTTAGTTTGATACTGTCGTTAATACCAGTTATTTATTATAGAGCCAGTAATAAAAATATTAATTCATTCGTTTATTAATGTTGCCTATTAATTTATTTTAAACAACTAATATAATCTAAATACATTTATTAATTTATTTTATTTATACAATAATTTATTAATTTTAAGAAAACATTTATTTATTTACTTTAAATTCCTTTATTCATTAATTTTCCTTCAAGCTTAGTCTCTTCATTCATCAGGGGTCGCCACAGTGGAATGAACCGCCAGCTTATCTAGCACATGTTTTACACAGCAGATGCCCTTCCATCTGCAACCCAGTACTGGGAAACATCCATGCACATTCATTCACACTCATATACTATGGCCAATTTAGTTTATTCAATTCACCTATAGTGCATGTTTTTGGACTATGGAGGAAACCCAAGCAAAGATGGAGAGAACATGCAAACTCCACACAGAAATGCCAACTGACCCAGCTGGGACTCAAACCAGCGACCTTCTTGCTGTGAGGCAACAGTGCTAACCACTGAGCCATCATGTCACCCCTGCCCTTATTTACTTGAATTTTAATTCATTCATTTAGTGTAAGATTAATTGATTGATTGATTTAATACAATATATCTATGTCATTAGAAATGTAATTATTTATTGAATTAATTGACTTAAGACAGTACTGCAAATGTTCATCGAACATTTTAATAAAATCATCATTTATTCAATGATTCATTAAGCCAGGATTTTTTTCCGTTATAAATAACATTCAGGTTTAGATTTTAAACAAATTTTTCATTTGTATAAAAAGTAGTTTGTTCTTGTTTTCCATTAAAGACAGCAGCACATACAGTAATCTGATATTATTGTTTGACAATATAATTTATAGACTGCAATTTCCATTGTATATTTAGTAAATTATTAGCTACATTATATTATGTATTTTACAAATAATATTAACATTATAAAGAACATTATATTAGTTATTTGATAAATAAACGACCAAACAAACCTGCTATCTTTAGAGCACTCATACAGCTGCGTCAGGAGCTGTGTACCTAAAAGTGCACCTCTGCTTCAGAACACCAATCACTTTCCCCTGAAGCCTCTGCCTGTGGGCCCTGGGGAGCCAATCAGAGAGCTATAAGAGAGCATCCCAACCCCAACCCGACCTTTAGTCCCTGCGGTTGATGCCATCAGTAGGTGCTTCTGTGTCTCCCAGCAGGACACAGATACCCAGAGCTCCTCATCTGACCTCTGCGTTCCCCGTTGAACCTCAGAGAGTGCTTTCATGTTCCCCCTGTAAATGTCAGTCCTGGACAGAGTGCAGTACATTCATAAATATAAAGCGAAAGACACACACACACACACACACACACACACACACACACACACACACACA
>CAIGQZ010007154.1:7235998-7247170 GCA_903798205.1 Danio tinwini
ATATATATATATCTTTATAAATATAATGACTTTTAATTTTTTTTGGACAGACTATCAACTGAGGACCAACTAAGAGAGGACAGCGCCGGTGTGTGTTGTGTCTTTTGTCGGTCCTGTTTCATCAGTCAGACAGACACTGCTTTCACACAGCAGTCGGACAGCTCTACCTTCTTCTTTGCTTTCACCTCAGATAAGGATTTGCCAATTGAAACAAGGAAGTCGGACAGCAAAGTTACTGAGAAACTCCTATGAAACTATTGATTTTAAATTATAATCCAGGGGTTGTGTTACAGAGCTAGAACCTATTGATATTTGTACCCTCATGTTGTTCCAAACCTGTATGTGTTTTTTCTTTATTTAAACACACGCACACGCGCACACACACACACGCAAAATATATAATATAAAAGTCACGTGGAAATTGTCATGGTGGCTCGGTGGTTAGCACTTTTGTCTCACAGCAAGAAGGTTGCTTGTTCGAGTCCCAGCTGGACCAGTTGGCAGTTCTGTGTAGAGTCTGCATGTTCTCCAACTAAATTGGCCATAGTGTAGGAGTGTGTGTGTGAATGTGAGAGTGTATGGGTGTTTCCCAGTACTGGGTTGAGGCTGGAAGGGCGTCCGCTGCATAAAACATATACTGGAATAGTTGGAAGTTCATTCTGCCTTGGCGACCCCTGGTAAATAAGGGACTAAAACGAAGGAAAATGAATGAATAAATAAAAGTCAATGGAGTTGTTGTTTTGGACCCTATTGACTTAAATTTTATGTACAAAATATATTAAAACATTTATAATATCTTTGTATATATTTCACAGAAAAAAAATATTTACAAAAGGTCAGGCTTGTCATTGATAAATGTTTTGCTTATCAATGCTATGAAAGTCAATAGTGTCCAGCGTTGTTGTTTTGGTCTCCATTGACTTTGAACTGACAGAATCAATGAAATCATTCAAAATATATATTTTAACACATTTTACAGGAAAACATAACTAAACCGGAAACGTTTTATAACTACACACTATAAATCATTTATTAAGCATAAGCAAATAGTTAATTCATTATTTGTTAAGCATTAACTCTACATTACGTTAGTAAGCAGTTTATAACTACAAATGCAAATGCTCTGTTCTTGACTTGTTACACATTTAAAATGTGCTTACTGATTGCATTTTCATATTATTTTTTCATTAATAAAATTAAAATTGTCATTTACAAACCAGTTATTTAAGAGAAGTTGCTGGTTTTTAAAGATTATTGAGAATGCGTAAGTAAATAATTAATAAACTATTCAAATCAACATTTGTATATTATTATTCAGGCATAGATTAATAGTTATTTTGTATGTTAATAAATGCTTGATTAACTTAATTTCAATCAGTTTTATGACCTTATCTAAAGTAAGGACTGATTATGCTTTTAAAATCCCTTATAAATGACAATTAAAGAGGCTCAGTTAAATTCTAAACAGAAAAAAAGAAAGACTTCATATCTATTCATTTGTTGATGCACAAATGAAACTGTATCAAATGAAAAATAAATCTTTGCAATCTTAACTAAAATGATAGTTAAACTTCACTAAATAACAGTAAAATGTTGTATCATAATATATTGTTAAATTATTATATTGTTGTTTCTTAATCTAATTTTATGATATATTTTAACACTCCTGTTATTCAGCAATGTTTAAACTTTACAGTAATTTTCCTGTTTAGCTCATTTGATAGTGAGCATTTAATTATTATTCATTAGGGATTTATAAAACATAAATAGTCCTCACTGGATCAGGTCACAAAACTGGATAAAGTTGTGTTAATAAAGCATTTATTAACAGAAACGATTAACTATTAGTATCTGCCTGATTAATAATATATAAATGTTGATTTCAATAGTTTATTAATCATTTACTAACTCATTCTGAATGATCTTAAAATCCCCCAACTACTCTTAAATACAAATAATTTGTAAATAATGCGATACTTAATTTAGTAATGAAAAAATAATCAGTAACAAAGTATGAAAGAACAATTAAGCACATTTTAAATGTGCATGTAAATCAAGAATAGAGTATTTGTATCTGCAGTTATAAACTGCTTACTAATGTCTATTAATTTAGAGTTAATGGTTAATAAATAATTTATTCACTATTTGCTAATGCTTAAATGAAAGCAGAAAAAAAATACATGTGAATCAAAAACTGCACTATAATAAAGATTTTCAAAGTTGTAAATATATTTCTTGGAGAACTGAACATTTTACAAATTAAATAAAATACAGACTTTCTACTTCAGAATATTCATTGTAATGTGTGCCGTTCTTTTTAATTCTTTGCAAAATTTTATATCAATTTCTGAGTGTAAACTGTTTCAATGTTCCACCAAATTATAACATAGAAACACTACACAGGTTTGGAACCACACAAGGGTGAGCAAACGATGACAGCATTTTCATTTTCCGGCTCAACTATCCTTTTTACTTGTCAAGATATTAACATAAGCTGCTTATTTTCATTTCTGCAGTTGGTGAAGGGACTATCTCTCAGTGTGATATGATCTAATGTCTGTAGCGCTGTAAACATAACCACAGGCTCAGTGAAATGAATACCTTGTGCTCAGAATTAATGATTAATAAGGTAGCGTACAGTCTGGACAGCACCGTAACACTATATTTTCACCACAGCGGCCTGTGTCTTTGACTACGGTTTGGTTTGTTCTGACTCAAAATACCACAAATGCCTATACACTTTGAATTGAAAGGCTTAATGATATTACCAACATAAAACAGCTTGATGTTGACACTATTAATTATTGCATTTGTTTTTTAATCCATGCAAGTCAACACATCTAATCAAACATGAGTTTTGTTTTCATGTGTGTTTTTAAGTGTTCATGTTGCGAAAATCCTCCTTCGTTTCCTTTCATTCAGCATGCATTACACCACTTGTTTTATCAGCATTGTGTGTGTGTGTGTGCGTGTGTGAATACTGTCTGCCACTTCCACAGAGGCAACAGAATATACTATTTGTCACATTAAAATGACTTCTTCCATCATTTATTAACCAAAGGTCAATGGCGTGACAACATCTGATATTTATTTCACGCTAAATCTGAAATAAGTATTTTTGATCTTTTTTTATTGACAACTTTTTGTGCTCAATACCATACTAAAGGTCACTGTGAGGAAAATAAATGGATTTTTTGTTTTGGCGAGCATTTTGTGATTCTTTTCTGCAGCTCAGTTTTGCCTTATTTACCTAAGGATATTCCAGCTATTGAAATAAATTGCTTGGTTTATGCATGAGAAAATGGATGAAATATGTTAGTTTTCAATCATCCATAAATATGGGTGTTGTGCGCGCTGCTATTTTTGCCCGCTCTCTTTCTTATCAGTCTCAACACATGACAGGCCAATAGATGGGTGACAATGGGTCACAGAGTCAGCCATTGTTTACATGGTGACTGAGCAGCTGTTGCACAATAGCCAGCTTGTTGTGGGTAAGAACAGGCATTGCCCAACACGACCCAGTCACTCCCACCCATAATTGCTTTCCCGCCAGTCTGTTACTGGCCATTTCAGAGCGGCTTCTGTCCTCACAGGACAGCTTAGGAATGAATGACTCAGCTGCAGGGTTTCTCAAACATGTGAGATTGGCTAAACTAACATTTCAACTTGCCTGTAGCTTACTGTTATTTATGCATTAAAAAATAATAATTTTTAGTACACAAATCATCAAGCAATTTTGTGTTTAACCCTTGTGCACTGTTATAATATACTAAATATACTACCTGTCTGTTATGTTAGGAATGAAAACATCCACTGAATTGAACTGCTGTAAAAATGCATCCGATGAATTATTATTTTTTTTTTGCATATATCTGTTAATCACCCTCAGTCCCTATCAAAACTACCAAATGTTTTTTAAAATTACAAGATTTTAACTCTTTAATTGCCAAGTTCACAAAAGATGTCACTGATTTGGTGGAAAACACACACACAAAATGATGTGTTTTCAATATAAAAAGTAGTTATGGACTGGATTTTTTTAACCTTTCACGTCTTGGACGTGAACGATTAATAACAACATTGGCTTTGATGCATTGTTAGATTTTAATCTTTTCTCCCTAATTTACTGTTGGTGGCTGTTTTTGCCCCATTGACTTATATTATAACTACATTTGATGGTGCATACATACGCAGTCTTTGTTTTTATTTACTCCATGTAGTTCTGAGAGCTGAGATGTATATTTTGATTTTCTCAGACACATCAATGTAAGCGCATAAAGGACACAGACACAGAAACTAAGCTTTTTTTTGCACAGGCCTACCTGAAGGGTTAATGGTGCCAACTGATGATCAACAGTAAAAATTACAAATTTTATCTCTTCCTAATAGGGAAAACCAGCAACAATCAAAATGCATGATTATATGGTGTCATGGATTTGCAATCAAATAATGTGGTTATAATGGAAGTCATTGGGGCAAAAACAGCCACCAACAGTAAATTAGGGAGAAAAAAAAGAAAATTAATAAAAAAT
Organism: Danio tinwini; assembly: GCA_903798205.1. Classification (NCBI taxonomy): domain Eukaryota; kingdom Metazoa; phylum Chordata; class Actinopteri; order Cypriniformes; family Danionidae; genus Danio; species Danio tinwini. The sequence goes on from CAIGQZ010007154.1 coordinate 7,240,531, forward strand.
AATGCATCAAAGGCAATGTCGGTTCACGTCCAAGACTTTGATAAAAGATTTTTAAAAAGAAATATAGTCCACAATTACTTTTTAAATTGAAAATACGTCATTTTGGGTGTTTTTTCGGTGACATCATTCGTGAATTCGGCAAATAAAAAGCTTAAATCCTGTAATTTTTTGAGCAATTTAGTAGTTTCATCAGAACTAAGGTTGATTAACAGATTTATGCAAAAAAAAATAATTTATATTTATCTGATGCATTTTTACAGCAGTTTAATTCAGTGGATGTTTTCATCCCTAACATAACAAAAGGGTAGTAAATTTGCTGAGTGTGTTGTTGTGTTTTTTTTTTTTTATTCAAAGCATTTTCTCAAAATAAGTGTCAAAATAAAATTTGTCACCAAAAATCATTCTGCTTGCTGAAACACAGAAAATGTTATGGCCAAATTATGACACAAAATCACCCCAGAGGGAATAAAAAACATCCCCAATAGTACATAAATTTAACGTATGTAGAGTAGACACCTAAACATGGATGTATTGGCTAAAACTAAGCTGACTCTGGACTGTCAGTGAAAATCTAATAGACATTTAACTATAGCCCAAATCTAGATTAGTCATCAAATACAAAAAACTGATAGATGTCACATGTAGTCATTCGTTCCTGTGATGACTAGTCTATTATTGGACTATTATTAGGTCTCTATTAGATTTTCACTGACAGCTCATGTAGTCTTGTTTTAGCCTATATGTCAATGTTTAGACTTTTATTGGACTTCTTTTAAATGCAAAAAAAGCTGGAATGTTGCTTCATGGTGAGAAAGATGGTTCATTCCAAAATGAAAATTCAGTTTTTTTTTATTTCTTCAACCTTGTGTTCTTTCAAAGGCTTTTTGTTCATCTTCAGAACACAAATGATGATATTTTAATTAAATCTGAGATTTCTGTCTATTCATTCAGAGTCTGTTTATATAAGTCTTCCAAAAGAAATCTGAACAAATCAAGTCTTTTGAAGAGACACGATTGCTCTGCGTGATTTAGTTTGTGCTTTTTATTCACATATAAATATTGATCAAAAACACACCTGCTTAACATGCAAGAATGAACTTCGCAGGTTCTTGAGAGTCAAGCAAGTGTGTTTGAGCGTTCATGACTAAATTAAAATGCTGTAAACATTGAGTGAATAAAGTCCTAATTTAATATTTTTAGTGGATGAAGTCAGTCTACATCCTGATAAAACTGGATATTTGTGAAAATGCAGTTTCTTTTCAAAACACTTTTGCATCAGCAGTACAGTTTGTCTGTTACGTAACTGAAAAAGCCTTGCTTCAAATGCAAAAACCTTTTTTTTATTCAAAATTTGAATTAAATCATTAATCATTTATTCATAGAATAAATCTAATATGTATGATTTCTAAGTTGATGTTTGACGTACCGAGTTGGACCCCTTTTGCCTTCAGATCTACCTTATTCCTTCGTGGCATAGATTCAACAAGGTACTGGAAACATTCCTCAGAGACTTTAATCCATATTAACATGATAGCATCACACCATGATGCGAATCTCCCATTCCACCACAACCCAAACGTGCTCTATTGGATTCAGTTCTGGTGACTGTGGAGGCCATTTGAGTACAGTGAACTCATTGTCATGTTCAAGAAACCAATCTGAGATGATTCGCACTTTATGACATGGCACGTTATCCTGCTAGAAGTAGCCATCAGAAGATGGGTACACTGTGGTCATAAATGGATGGACATGGTCAGCAACAATACTCTTCTACTGTCCAATTTTGGTGAGCCTGTGCAAACGGTTGCCTCAGTTTCCTGTTTTTAGCTGACAAGAGTGGCACCCAATGTGGTCTTCTGCTGCTGTAGCCCATCCGCCTCAAGGTTCGACATGTTGTGCATTCAGACATGCACTTCTGCATACCTCGGTTGTAACAAGTGGTTATCTGAGTTACTGTTGCCTTTCTATCAGCTTTAAACCCGTCTGGCCATTCTTCTCTGACCTCTGGCATCAACAAGGCATTTGCGCTCACAGAACTACCACTCACTGGAAATTTTCTCTTTTTTAGACCATTTTCTGTAAACCCTAGTGATGGTTGTGCATGAAAATCCCAGTAGATCAGCAGTTCCTGAAATACTCAGACCAGCCCGTCTGGCACCAACAACCATGTCACGTTCAGAGTCACTTAAATCACCTTTCTTCATTATTCTGACGAACTGCAGCAGATCATCTTGACCATGTCTACATGCTTTAATGTGTTGAGTTGCTAATGTGATTAGAAATGTGCGTTAACAGGTGTTGGACGGGTGTACCTAATAAAGTGTAAATGTATGGTTTGTTAGTATAGGAAAATATTTGGTTGAGATACAAATATTTGGGTGCTCCAGTTTCCCCTACAGTTCAAAGACAAGCGGTATAGGTGCATTATAATGACTACATTGATCATAGTGTATGAGTTTGTGTGTGAATGTGAGAGTGCATGGGTGTTTCATTCCTTATTCTGTAAAACATATGCTAGAATAGTTGGCGGTTCGTTCTGCTGTGGCGACCCTTGATAAATATAAGACCTAAGGAAAAGGAATGAATAATGAGAAACACGCCTATAAATAAGTCTAAATGCATATTACTAATCATAAATTGGTTTAGATATATTTAAGGCATACATTTACAATGTATTTTTGAATATTTCCAGAAAAATACCAGTGCAACATATTGACTGGTTTTGCAGTCCAAGCTCACATATGTGTGTATCACTCTGGCTAAGGTGTGTCCAAAGTTTTATGTTGTGCCTGCATTTCTAAAGGCATTTTTCTCAAGTTCTCACGGCCGAACCTGAATGTTTATTATGCGTACAAATTGAAATAGATTTCCACTAAACGGCTACAACCTGCCATCTGTTTTCCTCCATCTGTTTGTGAATGTTTTTCACAAGCTCTCCAGAACGAAATACCAATAATTTGCATCAAAGTGTAAATCAACTTCCCTTTATTTCCACAAACTAAAAATGATCCTTCCTCCTTAGAAACATTTACAAAAACAAGGAAATAAATAAAATAAAGGGTTCACATTTAGATTCACATTCTGATCCTTTATTTGATCCACAGCGTCACCTGCACAGCTTGTAGTGTAAATCACAGACATGCAAACTGACACAGCCGGTCAATTTGCTCTCTCACACAAATATCAAAGGTGCTGAAAACCTCTCCAGATGGACAGCCGTTCACTATGCTCACCATTGCCTGCATAAATAAAGCAGTCAAGGACATACACATTGAGGCTTTTGAACAGAAAGCAGCAAGTTTCACCTAAAATCAATTAGCTTTACGATCAATTAGCTTGTTTTTGTGCTTTTTCAGTACTTTTAACTGTACTTCACTGGTGTAAATCATGTAAAAAGCTTAATGTTTGTGCTTTAAAATGTTTAATGGCTGAATCCTTGAGCCAAAATGTGAATTAGTTTGTTTGTGAAATGCTATTGTAAATGTCACGTGATTTGTGCCTTGGTTTAAGATTTTAGTTCAAGAATGGCATACAGTTGAAGGCAAACATTTACATACATCTTGCAGAATCTGTGGTGTTTATTATTTACATTTAATTAAAGTAATATTTACCAAAATAAGAGGGATCATACAAAAAAGCATTTTATCCTTTATTTAGTCCTGATCTGAATAAGAGAAGAAAAAAAAGTGACCCCTATCAAAATTTTCCTACATTTTAGCTTTTTTATAATGATGTGATCCACAGTTTTTTTCATGAGTTGCTATTCTTCAGAAAAAAAATTCTTAGTTTTTCAGCATCTCTTGTGTATTTTAACCTATTCCATAAGTCAGTGGTTCACAAAAGGGGGGTCAGGTCCCCCTGGGGGGGTCGCAAGACAATAGGTGGAGCTGGGGGGGTGTTAACATGGTGATTTCCAAAAATCTTATATATGCTATTAAACTATTGGAATTACCATATTTTATCCATAACCTACAGAAGATAACAATATCATTTCAATTGAATTCATGTTTATTTATATAGCGCTTTTACAATGTAGATTGTGTCAAAGCCGCTTAACATAGAAGTTCTAGTAAAGTCTAATTAATATGTATTATATAAAAAGTATTTAATAGTTACACCAAAAAAAACACACATGCAAATAAAAAGCCATCAGCCTTTAATTTTTTTCCATTAATAACAACACAGCAATGGTGTTAGTTGGCAGATTGATTTTACTGCACAATGTTAAACTTTGACTCATGTATACACTCAAAATAAAGGCCATGACTGCACATGGAGGATGTGCTGTAAACATTGTGCCCACCATTCTCAATAAGTGAGGTTAATATTAAATTAAACAGATGAATTGTGACTGTAAAAATGTGTATAGGTGTTAGATTGTTGCTCTTTTTTGTGTCAATATGCTTGTGTTTATATAGACCATTTTAATGTGGTCATGTCATTGGCCCCTGAACATTTCCTGCTTGTTATCAAACTATTTCATAACTGTAACAAGAGACAATTTAATCAAAACGTAATATTAAAACAGCTATCATAACATTATTTATCAGTATGTGGCTCTTTTTGGATTCTTGGATGCTATAGAAATTAATAATGTAAAACAGGAATACATTGGGAACATTTGTTTTTGTTTAAATCCCTCAAATTGGTGGGTGGGGGTGGGGGTGGGGGTTGAAAACTTTTGAACAGAATACATTTTCCATATTTGCACCTAAATGTCTCTTTTTTCATTTAGTACTGCACTTCAAAAGCTACAGAAGATGTTTCACTGAAGACGAAATTTAAATTTACCTTAAATTTACCTCCTAGAGCATCGGTGAACATTTGACCCCACAACATGGACTATTTGTAAGCATTTTGTGTATGAAATATCTTATTCAGGTCAAGTTCAAAATGAACTTGCATTTTATTTGGTCTCTCTTATTTTGCAGATTCTGCTAGATGTATGCAAACTTTTGACTTCTGCTGTATTTATTTTGCAGTCACAGTTATATGAGATGAGCCAGACTTGACGCAGTCTCTCTTCTCCCCTGCATCTGTGCTGAAATACTGAAGACTCGCACTGTCCTCTCCCAGCGTCTCTGTCCCGGCCCTGTCCTCTCCAAGAAGAAAGCTACTGCTGCGTAAATTCCAACCGCAAACATTGTAAAACTCCCTCCTGCCAGCATCACCACCCCGGATATATACATGTCATTGAGTGCCTTGCCAGGTTTGGGCATGTGGTACGCCAAGGCCATATCCAGTAGCACAGCGCCACAAATAAGCAGAGAGGCTCCTGTGATCAACATAATGAGCATGTCGGACAAACCTCCACTCTTTAGCATGTTGATCCGTCGTCTGCTTCTCACGCAGTTCATGTCTTGGACGGCGGAGCTTAACAGCTGCTTTAGTAGGACAGCCAGAGCGAGAAGACAAAGAGCGGTTCCCGCACCCAAACGCCACTCGCTGGACAAGCTGGTGGTGGTGGAGAGCAGACCAACGCCACCTAGGCCGCAGCCCAAGATCAAGGCCACCGAGGCGCAGTAGCATAATAGGGATTTGCGAGGCTCACTGAACCACCAGAGCTCCACCTGCTCCTCCAGGAGGTTCTGCTGGATGCGGGCCGGGTCAGGATGAGGGTGACCTCTCGGAGGAGAGTAATCCTCCAATTCTGACATGATGTTCGGCTGGTGGGGTAATGAAGATGGGCTCCCAGTTGTAAGAGAACACCTTAGAGTTCCTGGAAGAAACATGTTGGAAATAAAGGTGAGAAGATTGAGGGAAAAATCTTTATGAAAAAAAAAATTATCAGAATAAAAGTGGATAAAAATTCACAGCAAACAATTCTGTAGCAATATTTTAGCCATGGGATGGCATTTTGGTGTTCATAAAAAATATGTCATTATTATTAGCAATGTAATATATCAATCTATATTACAATATATTACACTAAAAAGTGATAACACTGTAAAAAATGCTGGATTCCACATAATTCCTTCATGATGTCCCAACACAAATCCAGTAAGTTAATAATTTTTTATTTTTTTTTATTTTACAAACAAGGAGAAATGACTAGCAATAATAAATGGCAGGAAATGGTCAAACCGCTTGCTATACAAACGAGTGTTTAAGTCTATATATAACAAGTAGAAAAATACAATAAGAAAACATCAGTTTACAATGTGAAGCAGCATAACGAGCCGTTCTTAACATTCTAAAAATAAATGGACGTGAATGAGACTGGAAGTCTTGAACCAAAAGATTTCAATCGCTGCATTGGCTCGTTTGTAAAGAATAAGGTCAATACACATAATTACCATACACATTCTATATTTTATATATAATAATCTGTAGTGTTTGCAGGGCTTTCTGGAAATGTATTTTTACTATAAATTGATGATACAGAATTATAGCTTTACGTTTTAGTAAATGGCATAAACTGCCAATTTTCCTACCAGATTTTACAAAACTAACACCATTACTGCCTGTGGAGTCCAGTGTTATTAACGTACAATTAACCAATGTTTTTTTATATTATTCTGTATTATCTGCTTTTTAGGTTTTTATTATGAATTAGGCATATTTTTTAACTAAAATATTGAATATATACATATATAAAGTATATATATATATATATATATATATATATATATACATACAT
>CAIGQZ010007154.1:7252809-7275122 GCA_903798205.1 Danio tinwini
TAACTAACTAACTAACTAACTAACTAACTAACTAACTAACTAACTAAATGTACAATGTTATGTCCAGGTCAGTGTCCTCACCATGTATGGTCTATAAATACATGGAGAACCTATATGCTTTATTTTGAGGAACCTTATTATTAAATAGAGTTTTGTTGTACAGAGTATGTATTGTTGGTGACTGTATGGGTGTTGGCCTGATTGGGTAGCTTTACATAGACTTTGTAAAATTAAGAATCATTTGAAATGATTTAAGACCTATAAGACCTACAGTACAGGACTTTTGTTTTTGAAATTTAAGACTTTTTAAGACCCTGCAGATACCCTGATTTGATCTTTACTGGAACATTATCAGTAAGCAACAACTAAAATACTGTATGACTTGATATGATTTGGAATAGGCACGTCATATGAACCAGTTTATGATTCTTTTATCATGCCTTAAAAAGTTGAAAGATGCAGTAAAAATAATATTTAAAAAATGCAATAAAAAAAATATATATACAATTTTACCAAAATAGCAAAACCGCTTACAAGTTTGTTCAAGCATTTTACAGTAATTTAAAAATGCTCAAAAATGTGTCTGTCAATGTTTTCAAACAATTATGTTTGATTTAACAAATTCACACAGGTGCTAATTTCACGTGTCACATCCATAACTGAAAGATGTCATATCCATGACAAAACTTTTCCCTCATAAATGCAAAAATGCCAAATAAAATAAAATCAATCAGTTTTGTTCTATAGTGAGCCGACTCTTATCTTTTTGATTAGCATTATTTATTTTGGGTTGTGCAGTTTGATTTACAGAATTTCTATTGTACACTGTAAACTTGCAGGCTTTTTTTGATCACATCCATAACGCATGTTTATTTTGCTCATTTGAAATACAATATAATGTTAACCTATACTGGTAAGACTTTATTTTGATGGTCTCTGTTGCACATTTTGTTGACTAAAAGTTGCATTGCAACTACATGCCAATTAATTCTCATTTGAGTATTAGTAGACTCTCTGCTTAATACCTACTGATACTGTTCCTTCAACACATTTAACTGACTATAAGAGACTTTGCAAGTACATGTCAACTTACACAAACCCTAACCCTAACCCCAAACTAACAGTCTACTAATAATCTAATGAGAATTAGTTGGCATGCACTTATATTCAACAAAATGCGTTAAAGGGACCATAAAAATAAAGTGATACCCATATACTTTCTCTGTGAGTTTGTTTTGAGTTTTACTGCAGATGTCATATCCGTAAAGCTGTAATTGCTCATAAATTAGTAGTGCTTTTGATGACACCATTTAAAGGCAGTGTTGATGAACTTTTTTTAAAAACCACAACTAAATTGTAAATCAGCATAGGATGTATTCTTCATAATATTATCGATCTCATAATGCATGCAATCAAGCTTTGTGAAAAATATACAAGATGACCAAACTGAGAGAAATGCTGTGTACTTTTAAATATGCAAAAATATCTTAAAAGTGCTGGATGTTCAAAATCGAATTATTTATATTATAGCAGGCATTTTACTATCCCATGAGGCAACAGGAGAGAGTATATACATTTGTATTGCACTACATTTATGCTGCAAATATTTATACTATTTAATGCAAAAAATAGGCACCACAGTGGCCCAGTGGTTAGCACTGTCGCCTCACAGCAAGAAGGTCGTTGGTTCAAGGTCCGACTGGGCAAGTTGGCATTTCTCTGTGGAGTTTGCATGTTCTCCCCATGTTTGCATGGGTTTCCTCCTGGCGCTCCAGTTTCCCCCATAGTCCAAAGACATGTGGTAAAGGTGAATTGGGCAAAACAAAATTGGCCATAGTGTATGAGTGTCTATGAATGTGAGAGTGTATGGGTGTTGGTGTTTCTCAGTATTGGGTTACAGCTGGAAGGGCATCCACTGCGTAAAACATATTCTGGAATAGTTGGCAGTTAATTACACTGTGGCGACCCCTGATAAATAAGGGACTAGGCCAAAGGAAATGGAATTAATAAGTGAACTTAATTGTAAATCAGCATGGCATTTATGCAAACAAGCTTTGTGAAAATATCCAAGATGGCCAAACTGAGAGAAATTCTGTTTACGTCCAATATGCAAAAGGATCTTAAAAGTGCTGGATGTCCAAAATCTAATTATTTATAAAAGTGTAGACACCTTACTATCCCATGAGGCCACAGGAGAGAGTTTGTGAAAGACCAATTGGGCAATTCTGGTAGCATTGTATTACATTTATACTATAGCACACAACAACAGGTCACCAGAATATTCATTCATTCATTCATTTTCTTGTCGGCTTAGTCCCTTTATTAATCCGGGGTTGCCACAGCGGAATGAACCGCCAACTTATCCAGCACAATTTTACTCAGCGGATGCCCTTCCAGCCGCAACCCATCGCTGGGAAACATCCACACACTCATTCACAACGGACAATTTAGCTCACCCAATTTACCTGTACCGCATGTCTTTGGACTGTGGGGGAAACCGGAGCACCCGGAGGAAACCCACGCGAATGCAGGGAGAACATGCAAACTCCACACAGAAACGCCAACTGACCCAGCCCAGCCGAAGTTCAAACCTGCGACCCAGCGACGCTCTTGCTGTGAGACGACAGCACTACCTACTGCTCCACTGCGTCGCTGTCACCAGAATAGTTTAAGGAAATTAAATATAAATGGGAACAGGCAAATGCAAACCAAATTCAAAATGCTTAAATTGCAAAACCTGTAAAAAGCGATTAGTTACTTTAATTAAATAAGTAAGTATACCTTATAGTAAAACTTGGGACTGTTAAGATGACTACTTAATTATTTTAAATTATACTCATAGTATATTTACTTAGTAATATTAAGGCAAAATACTTATTTTTAAATAAAGTCAACTAACTGCTTCAAACACAATGGGTTTACTCACTTTTCAATAGTATGGTCAACTTTTTACAGTGTAAACATAAAAAGGCATTTGCACGAGAGGACAAGAAAAATGTGGAGAATTACAAAGTTTCCTTTAATGATAAAAGGAAGTTTAATTGATTTGGGTCTGGTGGGAGAACATGTTTATGATCAAACTAGGGAAAAGACTGAAACACAAATGTGAAAGACAATGAGAGGGAGAGGAGGAAGAAGTCATTGTTTGGGGTTTGTGTTCTACAGAAATTTGGCCTTTCAGATGCATATCAGAGTGAATGCAAATGTTTTTAACACATTCTAATGTACAGTACAGAAAAAAGGTTGATGTAATGCACTTCTTGCTGCATTTTTTGTTGTTGAATTAAGTAAACTTTTCTAGTCATCTCAGTTTACACCAGGCAAACTGACTAAAATGTTAAAAAAATTGTTCACCCCAAAACTGAATTACATCAGTGTTTATTCTCCCTGACGTGGTTTTAAACCACATAAGTTTCCTTCTGCTAAATGCATGAGAAGGTATTTTAAAGAATGTCGATTGCTAGGACCCATAGAATCCAACTTTTTTTTTTTTAACAAAAGAAAGAAACTCATAACGGTTTTAAACATCTTTTGGTTTAGTTAAACTTTGTATAACTAAAAAAGAGGTAGTTGAAACCTGATTAAAATGAGTTAAAATAAAACATATATTTGTTATTACTATTATATTATTTATCATTTATTGACTTTTTGTCATTTTGTTTGTACAGTTTTGTATTAAGTCTTTAAAAACCCTTTTCATTTTTTGGCATTTATACATGTACAGTCATGCTGAAAATTTTATTTTACAGATGGGCAGTTTATAATTGAATACAGACAATGCTTATGGCAGTCCGAACCTACACAATGTCAATCCTTTACATTTTACTCTGTATCAAATAAGTTATGTTGTGCTGTACCTGAAAACGAAGAAATGAATCTATTTTCTATATGATTGGGGTCCTGGAGGGCCAGTAGTGAGTTGTTATGGTCATGCCTCGTGCTGCCCGTCTCTTCTTGCTTAATCCACATTTTATCAGCCTGCACACATGGCTCAAGTTACTGTCAGGCATAACCTCAGGAACAAACCGCAAACTGCAGCTGGCATGGACTGTTACTCCAGAGCTGCATAAACCACTCTTGATTCTTCACTCTTAATCTCTTGCTTTTTTCAGCTGAGAATTGCTTTCTATTTCTCTGTTTCTGACTCAATTTCACTATCTTATCTGTCTTTTCTCATGTTGCACTGGCGTTCTATTGGCTCGAGAGGGTTGGCTTTTTGAAAAGCACAGCTTCGGCTCCCCGTGCTCTTTCTTTTCATCATAAAAAGTTAACATATGCCACGTACCTTATTCCATCATTTCACTTCAAAACTCAGTGGTGTCATTACAACCTCTTTTTCCATCAGTACACTTTCCTCTAAAGAACACTCCTTCATTCTTACCTCTCACTGCGGCTTAGCACCACATTCGTAGGAGGAAACAGAACACAAAATGACATTATAAAGACAGATTGCTCAATCTTGCTCTGCGCAAAATCGCAGTGTTCTCTATGTATGATTAACTCTGCAACAATAGACCTGGTGGATTTTATGGGTGTGCAAATAGGGTAGGAACATAATATGAGTCATATTTCTCCAGAAATCTTTGAGAATGTCAGAAAAAGCTGAAATACACTATATGATTTGCCGTCTGGATGCATTAGCGCTAACAGCTAAAAGTCAGAGCTACTCTGCAAATTTTAGGTAGTCAAAAATGTTTCAAAGGATTGGAGCTTGGAAAAACAGGGTGGACCTCAGTGGACACCAAAGAGAAAAAGGTCAAAAATTAGTTATATAGACTAAAATTGAATATTTATTCATTCATTCATTTTCTTTTCGGCTTAGTCCCTTTATTAATCTGGGGTCACTCACAGCAGAATGAACCGCTGCCCTTCCAGCTGCAACCCATCACTGGGAAACATTCATACTGTACACACTGATTCATACACATACACTACGGACAATTAAACCTACCCAATTCGCCTATACCACATGTCTTTGGACTTGTGGGGAAAACCAGAGCACCCGAAGCAAACCCAGGCGAACATGAGGAGAACATGCAAACTCCACACAGAAATGCCAACTGATCCAGCCGAGGCTCGAACCAGCGAGCCTTCTTGCTGTGTGGCGAATGTGCTACCCACTGGGCCACCGTGCTGCCCTAAAATTGAATATAAAAATGCTTATACTGTATGCAATATAATTTTATATTTTTAACCCTTGTCAAATATACTACCCTTTTGTTATGTAAGGGATGAAAGCATCCACTGAATTAAACTGCTGTAAAAATGCATCAGATAATTAAAAAATAAATAAATAATAAAATCTGTTAATCAACCGCAGTCCTGATCAAAACTACTAAATTGCTTAGAAAATTATTAGATTTTAACTCTTTATTTGCCAATTTCACAAATGATTTCACTGATTTGGTGAAAAACACACACAAAATTACGTGTTTTCAATATAAAAAGCAATTGTGGACTGGCTTTTGTTTTACCTTATATCAAAGTCTTGGACATCTGAATCAGAATAAGAATCAGAATCAGAATCAGAATTAGAATCAGTTTTATTGCCAAGTGTGCTTCACACACACAAGGAATTTGTTTTGGCAACAGAAGCTTTCAGTGTACATAAAGTGACGAGTGACAACACAAATTAAATACAAGAAAAGAAAAGGCAATAAACATTAAACATTAAACAGAGAATCAGTCAGTCAAAAAGATCTGGATGTTGAATTGTATGTACAGATATGTTGTAAATATACAGGTTATAAGGTGCTGTGTACAAGTGCGTATGAGAAAGTATTGCACGTTTATTGCACAGTAGGGGAATATTTAACTGTTCATGAGGTAGATGGCCTGAGGAAAGAAACTTTTCCTGTGTCTGTCTGTTTTTGTGCTTGGTGCTCTGTAGCGCCGACCAGACGGTAACAGTTCGAACAGGTAGTGTGCTGGGTGTGAGGCGTCCAGAGTGATTTTACGAGCCTTTTTACTCACTCTGGAAGAGTACAGTTCTTGAAGTGTAGGAAGTGTAGTGCCAGTGATTCGTTCAGCAGTCCGGATTATTCGCTGTAGTCTACGGAGGTTGGTTTTGGCAGCTGAGCTGAACCAGACAGTGATTGAAGTGCAGAGGATGCATTGGATGACAGCTGAGTAGAACTGTACGAGCAGCTCCTGTGGCAGGTTGAACTTTCTCAGCTGACGAAGGAAGTACAGTCTCTGCTGGGCTTTCTTTACAATGGAGTCTACGTGAATGTCCCACTTCAGATCCTGAGAGATGGTGGTGCCCAGGAACCTGAATGACTCTACTGCAGCCACAGTGCTGTTCATGATGGTGAGTGGGGGGAGTGCAGGGGGGTTTCTCCTAAAGTCCACTATCATCTCCACTGTTTTGAGCGTGTTCAGCTCCAGGTTGTTGTATCTGCACCATAAAGCCAGCCGCTCCACCTCCTGTCTGTATGCAGACTCGTCACCGTTCCGGATGAGGCCGATAACAGTAGTGTCATCCGCAAACTTCAAGAGCTTAATGGAGGGGTCTTTTGCAGTGCAGTCGTTTGTGTACAGGGAGAAGAGCAGTGGGGAGAGAACACATCCCTGGGGGGGCACCAGTGCTGATGGTGCGGCTGTCGGATGTGATTTTGCCCATTCTGACTAGCTGTTGTCTATCTGTCAGAAAGCTGGTGATCCATTGACAGACAGAGCTAGGGACAGACAGCTAGGTCAGTTTGTTCTCGAGCAGTGATGGGACGATGGTGTTAAAGGCAGAGCTGAAGTCCACAAACAGTATCCTTGCGTAGTTCCCTGGTTTGTCCAGATGTTCTAGGATATAATGCAGTCCCATGTTGACTGCATCATCCACAGACCGGTTTGCTCTATAGGCAAACTGCAGGGGGTCCAGCAAAGGTCCAGTGATGTCCTTCAGATAAGCTAGCACCAGTCTTTCGAATGACTTCATGGCCACAGATGTTAAGGCAACAGGTCTGTAGTCATTGAGTCCTGTGATCTTTGGTTTCTTTGGTATTGGGATGATGGTGGAGCATTTGAAGCAGGATGGAACTTTGAGCTGTTCCAGTGATCTGTTGAAGATCTGTGTGAAAATGGAAGCCAGTTGGTCCGCACAAGTTTTCAGACAGGCTGGTGAAACACCATCTGGACCTGGTGCTTTTTCGTCTCCTCCGTTTACTGAAGATCTGACGCACATTATCTTCACTGATCTGAAGTGCCGAGGTGGAGAAGGAGATGGCTGGAGGTGTTGATGGCTGTTTACTGAGGATCTGATGCCCATTATCCTCACTGATCTGAAGTGCAGGGGGTGAGAGGGAGATGGCTGGAGGTGTTGATGGCTGTGTAGGGAGATGATCCGGGTGGGTGTGAGGTGTCTGGTCAGAGGTGTCAAATCTACAATAGAAGATATTCAGCTCGTTTGCAAGATGTTTGTTGCTGTCGATACTGGGGGATGGCGTTTTATAATTTGTGATGTCTTTCAGGCCTTTCCACACTGATGCAGGGTCGTTGGCAGAAAACTGGTTTTGCAGCTTCTTGGCATAGCTTTTCTTGGCCACACCAATCTCCTTTGTCAGTGTGTTCCTGACCTGATTGTATAAAATCCTGTCCCCGCTCCTGTAGGCATCCTCTTTTTCATGACGAAGCTGTCTAAGTTTTGGTGTAAACCATGGTTTATCATTGTTAAATGATAAGTAGGTCCTGGTAGGGATGCATAACTCCTCACAGAAACTGATGTATGATGTTACAGTCTCTGTGAACTCGTCTAGGTCGGTGGCTGCAGCTTCAAAAACACTCCAATCAGTGCATTCAAAACAGGCTTGTAAGACCTGCTCTGTGTCGTTGGTCCATCTCTTAACAGTCCTTAATACTGGCTTAGTAGTTTTAAGTTTTTGCCTGTAAGTTGGTATAAGATGAACCAGGCAGTGGTCGGAGAGTCCTAGAGCTGCTCTGGCGACGGAGCGATATGCATCTTTTATTGTGGTGTAGCAATGATCCAAAATGTTATTGTCTCTGGTGGGGCATGTGATGTGCTGTTTGAATTTAGGCAGCTCATGTGTGAGTTTTGCCTGATTAAAGTCCCCGAGAATGATAAAAGCAGAGTCCGGGTGTCGTTGTTCAGTCTCTGTGATCAGATCAGACAGCTGTTGTAACGCAGTCCTCACGTGTACTAAACGATTAGTAACTACATTGGCTTTGATGCATTGTTAAATTTTCATTTTTTCTCCCTAACTTACTGTTGGTGGCTGTTTTTGCCCCCATTGACTTCCATTATAACCACATTTGATGGTACATAAATTCACAGTCTTTGTTTTTATTTATTCCATGTAGTTCTGAGAGCTGAGATGCATATTTACATTTTTCATCAATGTACAGAACACTCTCACACACTCACAGACATACATACACACGCTTTAATTTGCTGTTATACTACGTATAAAATCCAGAAACTAAGCTTTGTTTTTGCACAGGCCTATCTAAAGGGTTAATGGTGCCAACTGATGATCAATAGTAAAAATGATAAACTTTACCTCTTCCCAACAGGTAAAACCCCCAACAATCAAAAATGCATGATTATATGGTGTCATGGTCTTGTAATAAAAAATGTGGTTATAATGGAAGCCAACGGGGCAAAAACTGTCACCAACAGTAAATTAGGGAGAACATTTTTTGAAATTAATCAAAAAGAATGCATCAAAGGCAATATTGGTTCACATGTCTAAGACTATGATAAAAGGTAAAAAAAATCCAGTCCACAATTACTGTGTATATTGAAAATACGTGATTTTTCACCAAATCATGGACATCATTTATAAATGGCAATTAAAGAGTTAAAATCCTGAAGTTTTCTAAACAATTTAGTAGTTTTGATCAGGACTGAGGTTGATTAACAGATTTATGCAAACTAATTTGAAAAAAATATATATATCTAATGCATTTACACAGCAATTTAATTTAGTGGATGTTTTCATCCCTAACATAACAAAAGGGTAGTAAATTTGCCTTGAGTGTATCGTTGAGTTTGTTTTTTTTAAAGAATTTTCTCAAAATATGTGTGAAAATAAGATTTGTCACCAAAAATCATTCTGCTAGCTGAAACACAAAAACAGTGATTGCTAAATCAAGACACAAAATCACCCCAGAGTTGATGAAAACATCCCCAACAGTGCATAAGGGTTAACTAGCAGAATACATCAATCATGATTGTTTTAGGTAGAGACCAAACAATACAAGGAACATGTTAAAAGAATGCACATGCATGGCCCATGCTTCTGTTTGTAGTTTCACTAAACTTAAAAGACCACATGCATTTATTTAGAGGTGTTTTTGATGCAAGCAATGAAAAAAAAAACACATAGACCCAAATTATTAATAAATAATTTCTAATCAGATTAGTAGCTCAGTGTATATAAATCATTCATTCAGATAACAAAGGGTGTTTTAAATCTTTTCTTCTATGATTATTGATGGATACACAGTGAGTAGGGAAGAGATATAAAAAATAACCAGAGATTGTTTAACTAAGATCAGAATTGAGGCAAAAAAAATCAGATTGAGAGCTCTCGGATTAACTCATCCACCAGCAGTTACACTGTAAAAATGTTGAGTTATTTCATTTAATTTTCTAACTTTACCCAAATTTAGAAAACATCTTTAGCACATTTTTTCTATCTGATTTTGCCAGTGCTACCCTGACCCTTTTGTACTGTAGCATAGCCACTGGTATAAAAGCTGGAACACACCACATGACTGGTTTTAAAATGCCGGTCACTATACTGTACATTTAGTGACTGTCTACAATCTTGGCATCATTAAACAACTGAGAATCACACCATCAGTAAACATTGAACAACAAACTTGCACAGAAATGTGCTCCTCAGCTCAACCTCCTTGTCTGATATGCTCCGACTGGATGAAATAAAAGTTTGGAGCTAAAAAAAAATCTGTGAGAGTCTGTGCCCATGATACACTACACAAATTTCTGTGAAATCTGTCAACTCTGACTGCCTAAAATCTGCAGACAGGATCTGACTAGGCAAATAGCTTTGACTCGTCCAGACTGCAAATTGGGGCAACAATCTATGCAAAAGTTACCTAGTTTATTCCAGCCGAAAGTTGACAGATTTTGCAGAAAATTTCACAGTGCATGAGAAGCACAGATTCTAGTTTCTACTATTGCTGTGTCTCATTCAGAAGGCGGGTCTTCCAGAGGTCACCTTTTTTGGCTCCATATGTCATCAAGGATGTCTTATTTGAGAAAGGGAGAAAGCATAATTAAGTGTGAATTCTTGTAAGGTGTAAATTACTATAATTTCCTTTTTTTCCAATGCAACAATTTCTTTTCTTAAGTGAGGCAGCCAAATGATGTATGTGGATGACAAATATGACCTCCGCAGGTGTAGCCTTGGAAATCAGACAAAGCTTATGATTTCACCCAGTCTGAGAATAACAAATGTGTTTGATATTTCAAGCCTATTATAGAAAACATATTGTTTTCATTTGTCATGGGTCTCCTAGCAACAAGGTGCATGCTTCCACATGTGTTAGGACAATAAGTCTGTTAGTGTATCATTCTCAGTTGTTTAGTTTATGACACCCATTTTTCTTTGTAACCAACCAAAATGTTGTGTATTGCAACCTTAAGGGTGCTATTTTGTCTGGTAAGGTATATGATGCTCTGTATTCACTGCTGTGCAGTTCTTGATTTTTCTGTTTTGTGCACAGCTGCAGTATTAAGCACTAATTAAATCACCAATTAACAGGCCTGTCCACCCAGCTCCATGCTGCTGACAGAAGGAAAAAACATTCACCTCTCTTCCTGCCTACCTCTCTTCCTTTCATTCTTAAAACAGTGACAGCATCCAAAATGTTCAGATCTGACCTCTAGGACAGCAGAAATGTGAACATAACCCATAATGCAACACAAAAAAGGCAGCTATTCAGAGGTTCTTTTCCCAAAAGCATTGCAAGGTCACAAGTTCCTTCAGGGTTGTGTGTTTCCAGTGAACAACCGTAAAATTGTTTAGTTGGAACTTCAGCTCTTGACTTGTGGTCTGAAGCTTAGTAAAATGACATGGGATAAATAATGCATGCAAAATAAGCAAGCAAATATGCAGGGCAATCTATATCTTGTAATCAAATTTCATATGTACTTTTTGTTTGTGAGGTGAATTAATGCAGACTTTTTGAGGAATTTGCATTTCTGTACATGCTGTATAGCAAGGCAGAACCCTTATTTACAGAATTTGACATTATTTTTACCTCAACATTTGCAATTAACAAGTTATCCATCGGAGAATGGGTGTTTGAGAGTTTTAGAAGGTATCGTAGGCGTCATACGTAATTAGTTTCTCCAACAAGGCACCACACAGTACTATGGTGGTTAAGCAGCTACGTCATTATTTGGGAAATGAACCAGCTTGGACGCTGAGCTCCACTTTCTGACCTGACCTCCATGAGTGACACAGACACCAGCCTGGGTTAAGACACCCGAACCTTTTTTTTTTCTACTTTCTTGGGGCATTGTTTCATTCTGAAACACACTGGCTATCTCAGTGTCTGCCACAGAATCTTCCAGATTGTAGACTTATGGGAGGTTTCAATGTTACTGAGTGCTGTCAGGCACCTGTCAATGCATGAGCTTATAAGGGATGTCTGACGAAAAGTATGAGGGAAAATGTGTTGATCGCTTGGCTCCTAGAAGCAGAACTTACAGGACAAATGTAGATGTATTTGTCAAAACTGTTTATCATACAAAAAAGTAATGATATCAGATGATTTTCATATAATCATACTATTTGCAATGGTATTCCTTCAAGATGTAAGGAATACCATTGTGCTTTAAACTTCTTCTTGAGTCATTTGACATTTGCCTCTTTGTTTGGGTTGTTTGCTTATAGTCCTATTTTGATTTTATTGGTTGACTACGGTTACACGCCTAACAATAAAATAAAATGTCATAAAACTTTACATTTCTATCCATGATGTGACATTTTATCAACACCTTTAGTGCAGCAGGTAGACCATATTAACAATGGTTCAATGGTATAAAGAGGGTAACCAAGATTAATTACTATCTTTTTCTCCCTAAACTATTACACTGTCACTGTAAAGCAGTTCACACTCTGCACAGAAAGAGCACCAACAGCATTAAAATAATTTGCTTGTCTTTTATTTTATGATGCAGAACCAGATTAACTATACAGAAGGCAGACATTACCTTCTTTTGCTATAGAACTGTTTCTTTGGGGGGATTTTACTAACACTTATTGTTTAAACCCCAAAACACTAACATGGACTGCATTATCTGTGTTATCTAATCATTTTATAACTTCCTCATTTTCAACCTCTAGTATGCTGGACATATTTGTTTTGTAAAATAATACATAAATGTTAACAGTTACAGTGCTCAGCATAATTGAGTACACCCCATTTTAAAAGTTTATATTTTTATCCATTTCTCAGTGAATATAGGCAATGTATTTTGGTGCATTTAAACAAAACTGATTTATTAAACAGATATATTTATTCAAATAATGTCTTAATCACCAAACATATTTAGAAATTGAATGATAATACAATGAAATTCAAGCTAAATATTGCAAAATAGCCTCACATCAAGAAGGTCGCTGGTTGGAGCTGCGGCCGGGTCAGTTGGCATTTCTGTGTGGAGTTTGCATGTTCTACCTGTGTTTGCGTGGGTTTTCTCAGGATGCTCCAGTTTCCTCCACAAGTCCAAAAGCATGCAGGTGAATTGAGAAGGCGAAATTGTCCATAGTGTATGTGTGTGAATGAGTGTGTTTGAATGTTTCCCAGTGATGGGTTGCAGCTTGAAGGGCATCCGCTGTGTAAAACGTGCTGGACAAGTTGGCGGTTCATTCCACTGTGGTGACCCCAGATTAATAAAGAGACTAAGCCAAAAAGAAATTGAATGAATGAATAAATTTTTCTATAACATAAATTTGGGTGTACTAGTTTTTAAACCATTATCATAAGTTATTTTGTTAGATAAGCTCCAGATTTGGCTTCAGTACTGACTAATCTAATATATATGCACAAATATAATATTGTATAGCTTCCTATTAAAAATATGAATTTAAAAGATAGTGTACTTTTATATCAAGCACTGTACATTGTCCTGACACATTCTGGTGTTTTTGAACAACTCTTTAAAAAGTAAATGGATAAATGATGTCCATTAGTATTACTATGGTAAAATGAGTAATGTTAAAAGGTATTAATTATTAATAATAAAAAACCTGATTGTAATGTTAAATGGTAAATGCATTTGAATTATAAGAGATACGGTTAATAATTAATGTTCTATCTAGTAAAGTTTTTGCATGCAGTAGCAGGAAATGTGCTGTACTTGCTTTTAACACTGCTGAAACTATTGAGAAATAATAATATATTCATGTTTCATAATTTATAATAGTTTTAATGTGGGTAAAAATCTAATATTTCGTTTACAAGAAAAGTTAGTTGAAGGTTAGTTTCAGTGTTTTAAGTGTGCTAATATTCTGTATAACATCATTTCTCTTTCTCTGTTTATACCACATGAATTTAGGAACTGCCTTCAGTGATAACAACAACGGTGAAATTCTGCCTATGATCATAAACAGCACCAAAATCTCATTGTTGCCGTACACTGCACTCGCACAGTTGTGATTGTTTGCTTAATTTATTAATATATGAATCCCTGCAGACAATGTTGCTATTTGACATGCAGCATTTTAATAACATTTTTAATCAAACGTATACCCTCTGGACTTAGATGCTTATAAACAGATCTGAGCAATTAGTTGATTGTACAATCTTAAAATTTGCACATATAATATGCATGTCCAGAAATGAAATGTAAAGATTTTAGCCTATAATAATTTCAGTTCTCAAACTCCAGTACAAAGTAAGTTTACATCTACTTCGACTCTCTTTAAAAGCTCTGGATATTTGTGTTTTATAACTCAAAACAAACATATTTATATTCAGATATTATATTTAAACACCCAGGTCTGTTAAACTTCTATTTAAGAGAGGACGGAGGCGTGCAAACAGAACGGTCCGTTCTTACCTGTGATGCGCTGGCAGGAGGAACACCATCCCGAACAATATCAGCCACAAAAACACACAGAAAGAAACACACCACCGATCCGTCTGACAGAAGAAACGCGCTCAGCTGAAACAGACATCAAGTTTAATGTAAGTCTGGCACAGTAATCCCGAACATATCAGGTTGTCACTGCGAATGGCGATGCAGGTGCAGCGCTCGTTCAGTCCGGACTTTTGCCCTCCGCTCGGAGGTGTGGTCTTTTCTCTCATTGCTACTCTGATCGCGGAGCGTGTAGTTCAGCTGGAATGTGTGTGTATGTGCGCGCGCGTGACCTCGTCGGTTCTCTCCAGCGGGACACCTGCAGCGATAAGAAGCTTCTAGTCCAAAGGTCTGACGCTAAATGACGCCCAATGAAAAACACAAACAGCATTCGTTGTGCGTCGCATTTTCGCAGCACGACACCTAGCCTACCTGGGAATCGTACTGTAACGTTACCTGGTTTGTTTGCTGTAAAACCGGAAACCCTGTGTTTATCATTCTCCTCAGGCTAGCTTTGAAATAGTCATTGAACAATTTAAAGGTGAATTTAAAACTTCAACGTTAACTGCTTTTCCGAAGAATATCAACTCTCCTTTATTTCAAAGTGACTTCAGCTGACATATTTTTAGTTTATAACGTGTTTGCAACCCATTTTAATGTAGTTATGTTTCTGTAGCCTATTTTCAAAATAACTATCCACCCTTTTACGCATGTGACTGCTTTCAATTATGGGTTGCACTTCTGGCTTGGGGAACTGAAAAAATATATTTCAAAAAAGATTGCATGAACTACAAGTAATTCAAATATGAAACAACAATTTGATGTGATTTTAACATGACATCATAGTAGCCTATCATCACAATTAAATCGTGTAGTTATTCATGGTCTGCTAAAATAATTTGTCAGTTTGTCTAATGAGTTGCATTTTGATGTATAAACTGAGGAGAATAATGACACTTCATTGTACCCAATTGTTTTTTTTTTAACATGTCACTGATTGTTTAGTTTAATGAAAGTTACTCATAATTCATGCAAACATCATGGGGCCAAAGAAAATGGTGGATATGAATCTGTCACACCATGTTGAATTTTGAGCACTGGTCACCATATTAAAGAGCTGAATTAAATTGGGTTTTGTTTGATAAGATTTGTTTTTTTATTGATTTTACTTTATAAGACCTCATTGTAGGGTGGCACAATGGCTCAGTGGTAAGCATTGTCTCCTCACAACAAGAAGGTTAATGGTTCAAGCCCCGACTGGGTCAGTTGGTGTTTATGTGTGGAGTTTGCATGTTTTTCCCATGTTCGTGTGGGTTTCTTCCGGGTGCTCAGGTTTCCTCCACAGTCCAAAGACATGCACTATCAGTAAATTGAATAAACTATATTGGCCATAGTGTATGTGTGTGAATGAGAGTGTTTTGTTGTTTCCCAGTACTGGGTTGCAGCTGGAAAGGCATTCGCTGTGTAAAACACATGCTGGATAAGTTTGCGGTTTATTCCGCTGTGGTGACTCCTCTGATAAATAAAGGAACTTAAGCAGCCGAAGCAAAATGAATGAATGAATGACCACAATGTATAAGCCACGCATATTCATTTTTATTTTTATTTTTCTCTCTCTCTCTCTCTCTCTCTCTCTCTCTCTCTCTCTCTCTCTCTCTCTCTCTCAAAGTACCATTGACTAGAATTTTAAGCATCACCAATGACCACAGTTTCAGCAAAAAGCTTGTTTAATATTCTACTGAAGAACCTATACACCTCTAATGGCTTAAGGGTGAGTAAATTAACTATATTCATTTTTGATATTTAATTTAATTTTGGGGTAAGTTGGGGCAATACTGTATTTTTGAAAACAATCTTGGTATTGCTTCAGAAAAAAAGTACTGACATAACAAATATCATGTCCCCTTAAGGCTTGCACAGGTAGTGGCACTAAATATTGCTTATCTGAAAATGGTGACACCCAGTGGTCCAGTAAGGTGACTCCTTATAAACAAGCATCAATCGATGTACTGTATATTACAGGGCATTCAAGACCACAAACCACAGAAATCAGATTTCCCACAATACTTGCGATACGCTGACACACTGTGTGACATATTGTGGGATGTCTTCCTGAGCATTACCCTGTGTTAAATGTTAAGTAGTGTGTTAAAAGTTGTAAATAATATATAAAAGTAGCACATTTATTATGTGTACAGTCTATACAGTACACGTTAACCAGAGCTCTTATTAGTTGATATATATTTGAGATGTGATACATTTCAGAAATTGGCAGTTTGTTTCAACATACTGTACCTTCTAATGTTCATTTAGTGTTTTTACTGTGATAAATGCTCCTACCACTCAGTAATTAAGATAATAACAATAATAAAAAAGTAAAATATGGGATAAATAATATTTAAAAAAGAATGATATATAAGTTGATGCACTAAAATAGAGCTAAAATACAGGACTGTCCCTGGAAAAATGCAGAACATCTGGTCACCCTAATGCACATACACAAATGCAAAACAAACTCATTTACTGTGCATTCACCTTGAAAGTTTAACTCCTAATAACAATTATAAAGTACACTGTGATTATGCAACCGTATTACTGTATTTATATACAAACACAGCAAAAAGATTGCAGCCAGAGAACCCTCTCTCTGAATTTAGTTGCATTATCTTGTGACAGATGTTGGCTCCACCGCCTCATGCTGTTGGTCTTTTGGATCTTTGATGTTGTCCCCTAGTCTCTTGGGCTCATGGGATGATGCTTACATATTTATGAAGGTCATTCATGAACCTGTGCGCTAGTCTGTCTTCATCACTCTCCTGTCAGGGGAAGGAGAAAATACAAACACACACATGCACTCACACACATAT
The DNA here is from genome assembly GCA_903798205.1 of Danio tinwini. Lineage (NCBI taxonomy): Eukaryota > Metazoa > Chordata > Actinopteri > Cypriniformes > Danionidae > Danio > Danio tinwini. The sequence goes on from CAIGQZ010007154.1 coordinate 7,269,745, forward strand.
ACACACACTTTGTGCATCATCGGTGACGTGAAGTTTGGGCTTGGTTTGAGTGATGTTCTCCTCTTGGTGAGCCTTTCTTCCATGGAAAGAGTCCAGTTCTCGCTCCATCCACCCAGAGGAAAGCAGCCCAAGCATCGATCTTTTTCTTCAGCCATTAGTGCTGATCTATTCCCCCTCTGCCTCATCCTGGGTTCATTTGTATTCTAATTGCCAGGCCTTGAAGTGACATGCTATGTTTCGTACGAGGCTATTTTCTGTCAATGCCGTGCCAATAGTAGTGTAGTGTGGTCTTCAGCCGTGCTTTGATGTTTATCCATTTTAACTTCAGTAAAGGCACATAAATATGTATATGTTTATGGAAAGGAAGCTGACTAATAATATCTGTGCGGATCAGACACATGATATGTATGCACTTGATGATGAGTTAATAATGGTATCATTTTCAACAATAGGGTATATGCACATGGATTTTTAATTCCAGCCAGCCAGCCTCAGTACTTTCAGTGAACTGTCTTTCCATAATAAAATGGAAAGGTCTGATTTCTTTAAAAATCAATGATCTTCACTGCCTGATTAAATTCCATTTCCCCCCGCTATGTCTTTAAAACATGACAATTTATTTTACCCCAGTATTTTCAATGGAGTTTCTGCGCTTGCCTACTGATCCTGATGGCGCTAGCGGTTGCATGATCTTTCATCTTGTTTTACGCTTGAACAAATGAATGCTTAAGGGTGCTTTCACACTAACACTTTTGGTCTGCACCAGGGTTTGTTTGACAGAGTTCGGTATGTTTAGCTAGCGGGAATGTGTTTTCTGAACTTGGGTTCGCATCTGTGAACCGTACCTGAGTCCGCCTGAAAGAGGTGGTCTAAGGTACGGTTCACTTCTGATATGAATGCTATTGTACCAAATAACGGAAGTGAACTGCCAACAGTACAACAAATTATTGTTTTCATAACGTTCATTCATGCATGTGTGTGTGTCTGTGTATCGCGTACTGTACTTTGGTGACAAGTGGGACTGAGCCAGGACAAACACATTGATAATGTCTGCTTGTCTCTACCAAAAACAGCTCCTGCAGACATCGCATTATGTTCTGAATGTTTATAATATTTTTGAGGCAGATGGACGCGAGTTGCTTTCTGTATGTCCAAAACCAAAAGACTCAGTAAAAGCAAAATGACAGCGATGTGTGTACGTCTTTCTGTTTTGGCGATTTGCTTTCATGGCCGTCACCTAGCAACAACCATACACGAAACAACAGCTCGATGACGCCCTTTATTTATCTGAATATATTTTAATTACAATAACAAAATTGGTACGGTTAAAGGAACCGTATGCCATTTAAATTGTCATAATAAACTTTTACCGTAAGTTTATCATTGGCTGAAAAACACTAGCTGTGCATATACCCCATTGAACTTTTTTGCAAAAGATGGGTTTTTAGGTCCCCACAATGGCATTCTCATGTGAATGAACAGCCAAAAAGCATAAAATGTTTTCACATAAAAATGTATAGCATGTAAAGATACTTAGAGAGAGTTAGTTTTAGGCTAGAGTTCCTCCAGATTGTGTAATTATCTTACATTTTTTTGATTCACAGAATTTTACTTTTTGATTTAAAGGGCACCTAGGTTACCACTTTTTCCAGATTTAATATAAGTCTTTTGTTTCTCCAGAATGTGTCTGTAAAGTTTCATTTCAAAACACCCATCAGATTTTTTATTATACCTGTCATAAGTTTCTACTTTGTAGCATTTAGCATCAGCTAGCAATTTTTTGTGTACTGCGCCTTTAAGGCTAGTCCTTCACGCCCACCGTTTCCACGTGCCTGGCAGCGGCTCTCTCGGCTGTGTCATACAACAGATGAACACGAAGGAATAAGATCTCACGTAATGTTTGTGAGGAAAAACTACAGTAAGAATCTTACCAATAAGTATCTGATGCATGTTGTGGAGTTGCAAGGATGAGTCACACACAATGTAGTTACAAAGTTCATGCACACACACACACACACACAGCGCGCGTTTAGCTTTGCACTGTTTTTGCGCGCAAATGTGACAGGATACAGGTTAATATCCACTGCTGTATGGATATCTGATATGTTAATGTACAAAATAAACCTGATTTAACATCCACAAACCGGGATTTAAGCCTCTTTTATAATTGTTCTGACACGCAGCTCTGTTGATGAGGTAAATCTGAAGTAAATCGCTGTAATTCATTACAACATGCACTGTTTTAAAACATTTTAAACTTTTAAAACTCACTCTTGATCACATTTGATGATGATTGATAATCCTAGCAAACTGAACAGACCTTTTATTTATGGTTGCTTAGTGTGCGCACGTCCTGGTCCTGTGTCTGGTTGATATGATTATACACGTTACTACGGAGACATGTTAATACGCAGCTGTCAATCAATTCGGTGGGCGGGGGGAACCGCACTCCTACGTCAAGTTGCGGTCGGTCTGAAAACCGCTCCAATTGGTCCACCGTTTTTATGTTGTTAAATTGAAAAAAAAAGACTGAGTGTGTTTATATCAGCCCAATATGACGATCTATACACCATACATACACAAATGTCTGTCCAAACAGCTTGAAAAGGAGATTTTTCACCATAGGTGCCCTTTAATATTGATGTTAAAGTATATTGCCGTTTATAAATGTAAACCATTGTAAAGGTGGTATGATAGTATTGAAAGCATAAATTAGAAGGGGGTAAAATGATAAACAATATTTTCCAGTTTTAGAATCTGAACCTTTTTTTTTTATCGGTCTTACTTGGTATTTTTTGTCACAAGGCAAAAACTTGATTGTGTCAAAATTTTGGATTTATTTTTTAAATGACAAAAATCATAAGAATATTAAGTAAAGATCATTTTACACAAGGATATTTTGTAAATTACCTACTGTAAATATACCAGAAATCTTTTTTTGATTAGTAATACTAAGCACTTCATTACAGTACAGTTCAATTCAGGTGTATTTGTATAATGCTTTTCACAATAATTATTGTTCATTTTGACATTTTTAAAGGTTTTTTTTCTCAGTATTTAAATTAAATCAGCCATCCAATTCCAGATATTCAAATAGTTTATTCAGCTTTTTTGTGTTGTATAAATCTAATTTTCCTAAAATGTACTCTTAGTTATTGCTAGTTCTGTGGTCCAGGTTCACATACATACTTTATATACTAGAATATATAAAGTCAGGTATTAATTATTTAGCCACCTACTGTACATCTTACCTCACAATCTTTATTTTTTTACATTAATGAGCACCGTTAAACCTTTTAGGCAGAACACTTTAAAGTAAACATTTAGCATATTAGTCAGTATCCCCTCAGTATCTGTTGGAATCAGTCAAAATCTTGGCAGGTCAAATAATGATCTCAACTTCCTGACCAAAAACTAGGACACCAGAAAAAGAAATCTCACTGTTGTGCCCTATTTATGTTTTATAATTCATCAAAAATGGTCAATGCCATTGGATTCCTGTCTTTGATAAGCAGCCTAATTTTATAGCCAATTACATTTGCAACTTTCCTCACTCAATCCATTTCCTCCCCAAAGATGATAAAGCCCAGTCCAAGTGACATTTAAAAGACAAAATAAACTCTTAATTCAGCCTGCGTGACACTGAGCGCCGAGTGTGGGCTCTCTTCTCTCTCATAACGCTGATGATAAAATATGGCCCGTCTTTCAAGGCAAGAATAGATGCGTGCCGAGTGTCACACATCAGTTGCGACACATCAACAAGCTTGTGCTGGCAGTTATTATTCATGGTTGATGTTGAAGGCTTTGTGGAAGGAATAAAAGATAGGTAATAAATGTGCTCCGTCAAAAGCTTTGCAAGGGAGATACGAAGAGACAGCCTAGCAGTTACTGTTATCTTAAAACGAGTGTATGTGTGTGAGAGCGAAGGCGAGAGATTATTAAAACAGGTGTGTGTCTCCACATGCTGATGGTGTGTGATTATTCATTACTTGCGGACTCTCTGCTGAGAGCAAGTCCCAGAGTCACCTTGACTGCAGAGCCTCATACAGAAATATCACACTTATTACAACTGCTGCCGCGGCCTAACCTGTCCAATCCAAGAAGGGATGATGATTCTGACTGGACATGATGCTTGATTTATGGTGCAATGTTTGGTTTGATACAATGCTTATGTAATTGTAGTCTTATGAAACAAGAATATATGGGATTGTAAATGCCATGAACAAAATGAGATACATACAGTAGTGTATTATTATTATTATTATTATTATTATTATTTCACCGGCTGTCTGGAATCCTTGATCCTGATTGGTCTGATTTGGTTTATGTCAGCTTTGCCTTTAATTTAAGAATGAATAAATTATTATGGCTCAGAACAATGTTTTTTGTCTAAGGGTGCTTTCACACCTAGACATTTGTGTCGGAACCTGGTTTGTTTGGCATATGTGAATTCAGCCATCGCATTCAGATCCACGTCAAATCAATTGGTCCAAGCTCGCCTGAATGAGGTGGTCTCTGCTTGATTGAAATGAACTCTGGAGCGGATCGATTGTAGTGGGAAGGCAAAACGATCCAATGAACCAGGCTATATCATAGTGTATTATGGTAGTGTAATAGCACAATATGATAAAAGAATTATGAGTAGGACGGGATGTCATTCCTACCGGTAAATGTGTGTTTCATGTCGAATATGAATGTGAAAGAATGCTGAAATATTACCAAGTGCTGTTTATGCATTAGGAAAATTGATCAAAATTACCATTTGATAATTTTTTCTATATTTTAATCTTATAATATTTTGTATTAGGCCTGTTGTTTTGTTCATTTTTGCACTGACACGATCTGATCTGACTGCAGTCTCGATTCATCTTTTATTTCTTTATTTATAATTTTAACCCTATAATGCATAATTCGTGCCAGTGTTTTTTTTTCTAGATTGATTAATTCAATAGATAGATGTTTACAAAACTTGACAACTAAAATGAGGCTATGTACTGTGTGAGAAAGTCTTGCCTCTCTGATTTATATTTGGTGACGATGTCTGTTGATGTCAAAATTAAAGTGCACCTTTTCACTTATAATGTCTTTTTGCTTATCTTCATAAATTAAAATATTAACGTATGACAGCTGAGTGGAATCTGTGGGAATCTGGGGAAAATAAACCCTGAAACTCTGACCAATGTGAAGAGAATTTACTTGCATGTGACTTAATTGAACTATTTTGGACGTTTGTAAAAGCGAACCACACCAAAAACAAAAATAAACATTGTAACAATTTTAATCTTTTTCGGAATAAAACTATTGATATATAGTTGTGAAAATACCCAAATTTTTTATTTCTTGTGACAAATAGTCATGTAATAAGAGGGATAAAGTAC
>CAIGQZ010007154.1:7280122-7293263 GCA_903798205.1 Danio tinwini
TATATATATATATATATATCAAATAGGAATCCGTATGATATGATAAGCTTCAGTTTTAGATATTATATATTAAAAATACCATGCCTCTCAAAATGAAAGCCTCTGCTTTTAAACAAAAAAGGTATTTAATTCTATCTTCATGTTCATGTTTTATCTCCACTTGAATGCAGATAGATTTAATAATTTCTTTTTTTATATATATTTTATGATAAACAGAAAAATGCACCCCCCCCCAAAAAAATATATATATTATATGCATAACCAGTGTTGGGTAAATTTACTTTTGGAAGTAGTGCATTACAATATTGAATTAATCCCCCCCAAAAAGTAACCAATTGCGTTACTTAGTTACTTTTGATGGAAAGTAATGCATTATATTACTTTTGATTTACTTTTGCGTTACTTTTCCTTACCTGGCTGAGGTTTGATCTCTTTCGGAACACCTACACCTTCATTTTCCTTAAAATAATCAAATTATATTTTGAAAACTTTCTAAACCCAGAGCTATACATGCTGTATATACAGAATAATAAAAGCATGTAAAGTAATGTGTTAGCTACTTTTGTAAATTAACTGTTTATTGAGGTAAAGACTGCAATAAAGCCTAAAAATACTAGCATGAAATGATCTATTAAGGCTAAAACTGATTTTAAAATGTTTAATAACAAAATTAACAATAAGACAATAAAAAAATATCCAAATCACAATAAATCTTTGAGCTTTACATTGAATGAATTGCTTCACATGGCCTTAACAAATGTGTAAATCGTTTCCCCAAAGAGAAAGCATCTTACCATATTACAGAACGCAGTCGATCCCACAGTAATGTTAGACAGTGGCTGCACCTCCTCAACAATAAAAGCAATAACCATTTTTTGAGTATAGTCAAATTAATTGTTTTACCCGAAGAACGTGAACGGATGTCAATCATTTGTTGTTTAGCTGGAGGTGAGGTATGGGTGTAGTGCTTCACATCCAGTTTTTTTTTTTGATGTCGTGTTTCTTGCAGTGGTCAAAAGTTTTACTTACACATAATCTACACTTAACAACAATCCACTTCTTTTCTTCAATGATTCACAATAACAGGCTCCGGCCTGCCAATGTTTCTGTTTCTAACTGCTGTGAAAAAGGAGACTTGATAATGATGATGAGTGCGAGTCAACTGTCTGTTTCCTCGCATCCTGCTCTTTCATTGAGTGTTTGATTCAACCTGACTAAGGTAATTTTTATTACACAATATGTTTTTTTAAACCAATTAAGCAAGGTAAAAAGTAACTTGTGTTACATTTTTTTCAAAAGTAGCTCAAATAGTATGACTTGGTTTTAAAAGTAATGCGTTATATTACTCATTACTTTGGAAAAGTAATATTATTACGCAATGCCCGTTACTTATAACGCGTTACCCCCAACGCTGTGCATAATACACACATGCATGGGCACATACACACAGGATGGGGGTGGAACATTTTGCTGTGACAAACTCTGATAAAGAAGGGAGTAAGTCAAAGTCGTGTAACTCTTCATTTTTACATGCAATCTGATCTACACTTTCTCTGATTGCTTTATATTTCCTACCCAGGAGACCCAGAAGTCCTGTAACTCTTTCAGAACATGCGCTAAGTCTTCTCTTATGGTAATGTTCCTAAAACATGGATTGCTGTTAAAACTCATCAGAGTTACAGAGAAGCGTTTGTTCTTAATTGACGAGATAGCTTGTCAGTGGTGGAGAAAGAGTTAATGTTTAATCATGTTGACTGGAAGGCAAATGCTGGGTTTACACCAAAACATTTGCATGAGTATTACATAAAGACTCAGACTATGTGTTTGCAATGAATGCACGGAATTTGCCTCAATCGAGTCTTCTGTGCAAGTTAAATAAAATTCAACTGGAGCAGAACATTCTCTTGAGGCAAAAAACATCCCGCAGGAGTGACATGGTGCTCTTAGTTTGGTGGGAATAATATTTAAATAATATAAATATGATATTATAATAGTATAAAATTATATAATATTGCACAGTGGCTCAGTGATTAGCAAGAAGGTCAGTTGGGCAAGTTGGCATTGCTGTGTGGAGTTTGCATGTTCTTCCATTGGATTAATTAAATTGGCCATAGTATATGACCGTGTATATGAATGCAAGAATGTATGGGTGTTTCCCAGTACTGGGTTGCAGCGGGAAGGCCAACCGCTGCATAAATCAAATGCTGGAATAGTTGGTGGTTCATTCCGCTATGGCAGCCTCTGATAAATAAGGGACTAAGCTGAAGGAAAATGAATTAATTAATGAATGAATATTGCTAAATATTGAGGGAAACTAACTGTGACCTGCAGTTCATCTGAAAAACATTAAGTCTACATTATAGCAACTTTTTTAGTGCATTGTTTGATTTTAAATAAAGAGGGAAGCACTTAAAGAACGGTCAGTGGTCCTAACTGGCAAAACTGAACATTAGTAAACGTAACATATAGCATATACAAAATACTCGTGTTTCAAATCATGAAGGAAAATGTAATTTCACACATTGAGAATGATGAACGATCAACTGTAAGATCTCGGTGTCAGTCCTCAGGCTGGTCTGTTTCTCAGCTGACATGCTTGTCCTGAATCTGTCTGTCTTCCTGCTCCTCCATCTGCCTCTTTAACAACTCAAACTCCCTACCTGGATTCACGCTCTTCCTGACAGTGTGTTTGTTAGTTAGTTAGTTTGTTTGTGTGTGTGTGTGTGTGTGTGTGTGTGTGTGTGTGTATGTGTGTGTGTGTGTGTGAGAAAGAGAGAAATAAAGTAAGAGAGACTGCATGCTCCATTACTGCATAAAGCCCGTAGGGAACAGGGATGAAGAAAAGAAAATGATGATAATATTGAAGGTAGCAGGAAAACAAGAAATCACTACGCAAGCAGAAACCTGGAAGGATAATGAAAAAAAGAGAAAAAATGGAAAAGCGTCGTAATATAGATAGAGGCAAATCAAACACTGGCAGAGGGTAGAGTTCATATTGAGGACAGCTTATCCATAAACCGGACACTCTCTAAATCCTGGTGTTCTTCTCTTAAGCCACATCTCGAAGTCTAAGACGGCCTCATTCATGCTGGTATCGTTTGCATCAAGGAATAATACGATTAATTTTGCAGGAGCTCAAGAGTAAAATAACAGTGATTATAGCCAGGCTTTCATCACTCTGTCTTTCATCCCGCCACTCTCTCCGGATTGATGGAAGCCGACGCCACATTTCCTTCACGATTGTGGCGATGTCCTCGGCCAAATGCCAGCGTTCTCTTGATTAATCTGCCTGCTCTGTTCCAATCAGTGTCACAGCAGGAGAGAAATGCCATGTGTTTTAAATGGCCAGCTTTCGCACACGGGCCGGTTTTATGAGCTCTGCCTCCTGTGGACTTGCACAAACACTGTTCTGTTGGCCGGACAGCTTGGGTGTGAAAAAATAAACACTACGTAAGGCTACTATGGAAGGCAGAGGATGACAGCCTGTCAAAGGAAACTATAAATAGCTACTTTTAAATTAAAGGTTGAACATCTCTTTCACTTTCATCCAAGTTTGACATTCAGAACTTGTGACTATTTGAGTGTCAGGGAGTGTCAAATACTAAATTGCTATAAACCACAGTGCATACTTGCAAAATCAGATGAAACAGCCTCAACTTGTCTAAGAAGACAAGCCAGATAATCTGTTAGTAATTGGAATGACGGACTGAAAACTGTTGATTTAACACCTCATTAACCCTTTGACGCATATGATCACACTGGTGTGATCAGTTTAGGCTGGTTTCTGGAGTGAATAATCACACAGGGGGAATAGAACATTCAGTGTGCTCAGCTGCTAAATTCAAACCTGTTTTCCCAATTCCTACCATTGAGGCAGAGAAAGACGCATATGATGTGACATTTAAATACATATAAGTAATTTGTAAAATAGACTCTGTCTATGTTTCCTTTTTAAACATAATTGGAACTTTAATCACATTATATGCAAACTGTTTTGAGTTTCTTGAAAACACTTCCCTTTGTTTACCTGTCAAAGAGTATATTATGGTAATTAGTCATATTTCCTGTGAAAATGAAAATGATTTAGTTCAAAATAAAATTTTTGAATTTAGTCCTAAATTAGAAGGTATGAATATAAAAAAAGCAAAAAATTATAATAATTATTGTATAATGATTTGCTGGATTGTCAGTGTTCCTTCAGCCATTGGTTTTTGGAGATCACCATTTTAAGATGTTAACTGGAACAAGATTTTAAAGATCTCTATAGACGCTTTTGTATAACAAATAAAATGAGAAAGGTATTTAAATTTAATCATTTTTTTTGTAAAACAGGTAATTACAAAATATTGTAAAGGTTGATTTAAAATGTGTCTTCTGTAATGATAAAGAAGAGAGTATTGCTCATATATTTTATGATTGTATTTATACACAATTTTTTTGGTGTGATATTTTCTTTTTTTGTTAAGCAGAGTACGAATATTGAATTGGAATTCAAAGAAAAATATGTTTTTTTATGAGAATAGTTGATTTCAAAATTTGGTATATTGTTAATTTGCACATTATGTATGGATTTTTTTATTCATAAATGTAAATGGGCAGTGAAAAAACCTGATTTTACTCACATTAAAATAAAAATAGGTCATAACCTGTGCTTGATAAAAGAAACAAAGAATACCAAAGCAAAAAGAACTCTTAATAATCTTAAAGCCTTAAATCTTCTGTTTGAATAATTGTATTTAGTTTTTTCTTTTTGTGTTGTATTTATTTTGATGTCAGTTTAATGTTATTGCCCTTGTGTTCTAAAATTGCAATAAAAAAAGATGCAAACTAATACAAACAGTTTAGGCTACTTGAACATTTAAAGCAATCTTCTCCCAGTAAACCACTTACATGCCACTTTCATGTATTTTGTGAGAATTTGATTCATTTACATGTTGTGAAATCAGCAGCTAACAGTGAAGGCTAACATGGTGGCCCATCACTCATTATCAAATAATGTGATCACAATTAGGCTGTTTAAATGACAAAATACACGTTTGAGCAAAATACATTAGGAAGTTTGGTGATGTTTGAAGAAAAGTGAAAAATGAGAAAATTACATAAGCATAAATCATTTGGCTGTGGTGTGTCATGTGATAATCTTGAGACATCACCATGGAAACATTAAAGCCATCTGTTGGTGCAAGTAGCCTAGTGTTTAAGTGTGTCAACACGTAGCACTAAGGTGCTTAAGGAGACCAGAGTTCGATTCCTGGCTCGAGGTTCTTTGCCGATCCCTCCCCTTTTTCTCTCGGCTCCCAGTGCTATCCTGTCTGTAATCTCCACTGTTCGATTCTAATAAAGGTGAAAACCCCCTAAAAAAAACTTGTGTGTAAAAGGGTAAAATGTGCACATCAATAGAGGGTTTGCACTTACATCAAGATTTTGTCAATTATCTGTATGCACAGCCATAGATTTAAACAACAGTGTGGATTAGTGTGGGTAATCTATTATGTTGTTTTGCTTATATATGCTGTCTAAACCACTGAAAAAAAACATGTGGAAGCTGCTAAATAATACAGCAAAAGATCTAGTAAGCTGGAAAGGGTTTTAGGGTATGAGTTTAAAAGATACATATAAGCAACATTAATTAAGATATTAGCCTAATATTGAATCCACTTAATTGGAAATTATAAAGAACACACATGAAAGTTTTAAGATTCTTGCTCTGGAAATCCCTGTTCAGTTTGGCCAACCACAAACACCCTTCTTCTCATTTCTGGTTCATTTGAATGTAATACTCTAAATGTTTTGGTTTGACAATTAGTATAGCCCAAAACATTAAAATAATAGATCATTTTCAACAGCAATAATCAATAAATAAATTTATATTTTTTGTATTATTATATACCAATTGATGAGGCTTTTTGACAACACTCTTTACAATCGCTTTATGTGTTATTCATATCAACACTTCATTTGCATGTAATCAATAAGAATGATTTCAACCTTGAAACAAAGGTTGAATATGTTAACCCTTTGATAGCCCCACCAAGAAAAACATTTTAGATTGCATTTCTTAACTCCTAATGTCACCATTTAACACACTCAATGCGTTTTTTTTAATGCATCCCATAATTTCTAAAATATTAGACTCTATCAAATGGTAGATTTGTCGGTTTATGGTAAAAGTACCGGAATTAATATGTACACTATGAAAAATCTGAAAATATGAAGTGTAAGACCAATTATTAAAAAATATATTCAAAATAAAACATTTTTGAATACTAAATCATCTTTATTTTTAAGTATGCCATAAAATATTTCAGATTCTCACTTAACATGTTTTCTTGTTTTTTTTGTTTGTTTGTTTTCTTACAATAAAACCAAAATCAAGTGTAGTAGTGCAACAGAATTAGGTTTATTTGATTAGATTTTTTTTGTAAATAAATAAGTTAAAATAACTTTAACAGTTATTATTTAAAACAGTCAAAACATGGTCAACCATTTGGTAGACAGTCACTGACAAAAAAAAAAAAGATTGTGTGAAGAAATACATAGAACATACTTTAGAATTCCAAAAATGCATAGTGCCCTCTAGTGTTTTTGTCACCAGAAACGTACTCAAATCACCATATTTCAGTTTTGCAAAATGTAGACAATGCAATTTCAATAAGCCTGGGTTGTTTTCAACAATAGCACCGGTAACCAAGTACATTGTCCAGTTGAGTAAACCTACATAAGAAACAATTTTTGAAAAACACGCTTATGTGAATAAACAAACCTAAATTTTAACATCAAGATTTTTGTAATCTCTACAAAACCAATTATCTAAATAAAATCTAGCCAACTAAATTATAGTTGAATCTAATGGTGTGATCTTTAAAGCCATTTGCAGTATCTCAGGAGAACTTCCATCAGAGTGTTTCCATCAGACTGTCTTCACAAAATTGGCTCCCAAGCCAGTCATGAAGCTTGGTTAATGCTGACTCGTCAACCAGCACAGCTGCACCAGCAATACATGGACACTCAACACACTATTTTGCCCAAACATACAGACAAACAAAAGAGGAAAATAGAAACTTAAATTGGTTCCTACACTGAACTGCCTTCCCTGTGTCTTTTGTAATTTCGCAAAGCTGTCTTCAGCCCACAGCTACAGTGACATGCATTTCAGTTCTGATGAGACAAGCAGGTCCTGTGTTACATGTACTGTAGACCTCAGCAATGCTCCCTGCTTCTGCTGCTGGAGAGGACACTAAATCAATCAACAGAAGACAAACTTACCTTTGTCCAAATCCATATACATCATCAATAGCAAAGGTGTAACTTACAGTATGTCCTATCGCTAACAACTTTTGTCAAGTTTTGTGAACACTCAAATTTTATTTTTAATGTTTGAGGAAAATTGGTGATACTGCACAGCAGAGATACGCAAATCAGCTGAAATGTCATCCAAATTCACGGCTTCATACTAATTATTCACCCACTACCCACCCGCACATAATTTTATCTGATATATGTACAGTTAAAATCAGAATTATTAGCCCCCCCTTTAATTAATTATTTTTTCAAAATATTTCCTTGATGTTTAACAGAGCAAGGACATTTTCACAGTATGTTTGATAATATTTGTTCTTCTAGAGAAAGTCTTATTTGTTTTATTTCGGCTAAAATTAAAGCAGTTTTAAATTTTTTTACAAACATTTTAAGGTCAAAATTATTAGCCTCTTTAAGCTATATATATATATATGTCTACAGAATAAACCATTGTTATACAATAACTTGCCTAATTACTCTAACCTAGTTAACCTAATTAACCTAGTTAAGCCTTTAAATGTCACTTTAAGCTGTAAACATCTTGTGTTTAAGTGTCTTGAAAATATCTAGTAAAATATTATTTACTGTCATCATGGCAAAGATAAAATAAATTATTATTAGAAATGAGTTATTAAAACTATTCTGTTTAGAAATGTGTTGAAAAATCTCTCTGTTAAACAGAAATTGGGGAAAAAATAAACGGGGGCTAATAATTCAGGGGGACTTATAATTATATAATTGTGACTTCAACTGTATATCTGCACCTGACCTGCATTTGATCATCACTTTTTATAATTCTAATTATTTGTTTTAAGCATGATGAAAGGTCAGCGTGGATCGTTTGTCATTGTCAGCAGAGTGAGCTAATCTGTGCATCTCTGATAGTAAAATAATACGCTAATTGAAAACCGTTTTAGATAAACATTTATTTATAAAAACAAAAGTTTGTTACAGCAAAAAAAGATAACAAAAACAGTGCCACTACGGCTAAAACAGTGCCATTAAGGCTAATGTCAGCTATATTATGCTTTTGATTTAGCACACACTATGTTTCGTATTTGAGGTACCGGTCTTGTGGCTTTCATATACATACAGTGCATCACAGCGGTTGCTTATTACATACCCAACACTTGATTTGTCTATGTTAACCACTTAGCTAAAACGCTCCCACACGACACTTTTGTTTCCTTACTTTTTGTTTTGTTTTTAATCTGTTTCACCTCCATTTCTGCTCTAACAAATGGAGCTCCATCATACGCATATCTTTTTTAAATTAGCATGCATATTAGGGCCCGTTTGCCTGATGAAAAATGCAAAAAACACATTCATGTTTACAGAATGTGTTTAAGAAATACAAAAAAAAATCTAATTGAATCTAAATCTAAAAAAATCTTAATAATTAATCTCATCCGCCCACAATTAATCATAATGTTTTTTTTTTTTCCTGACCCACCTGACCCACGGATTATTCGCAGCACCTGCAGATATAACCGCCATCTGTGCATCACTATTCAGTTCAGTTCATGTTTATTTCTTTAGCGCTTTTACAATGAATATTGTGTCGAAGCAGCTTAACATACAAGTTCTAGTAAAGTGAAACTGCGTCAGTCAGTTAACAGTCAGTTAACAGTCAGAGTTAAAGTTCAGTTTAGTTCAGTTCAGTGTGGTTTAAATTTCACAGCTGAAAGTCCAAACACTGAAAAGCAAATCCATCGATGCGCAGTTCCACAAGAAACCAGGCTCAGTTGGGCATAGCCAATTCTCCTCTTGCCAAACTTCTTGTGCAGAGCAGTAGTAAGCGCCAGAGACTGGAGAACACTGGATGTCCATCGTGCAGAACTACAGGTGTGAGTAGGTCACCGGCGGGTGTTCAGGCTGGCCCACAGGATCAATGCGAAGACTCGTTTGTCACTGTGGTCTTTCAGGAATCAGTCTCACGCTCTCTGCTCCTCCATGACCACCACAGCATCAGCTCAGGATAAGGCCTGGTCCAGGATTATGGATACCTTGGCATCATCTCTTCACAGGTTTTGGATCGCATCAATGGTGCTGCATGATCTCTAGGAGCCTCCGGATGAGTATCCCCAGGTGGAAAACTATACTACTGCGCAGACAGTAGTAAATATTAGAACAATTAATTGCTGCTTGAAATTGTGTTTACTATGAACATTTCCCTAACATTCTCATAAAGTTATAAAAATACAATTTCCAAAAGTTGTTAAAAAATATACAAAAGTTTTTTTTTAATATTTTTAAAACATTAGCAGAATTTACCCAGTTAACACTTTTATGTTACAATAACATTTGGTAAAAAAATTCCATTAAGTTGTAAAGATTATTCAGACATTCTGAACATTTACCAAATGTTGCTAACAATTTTTTTGTTCCAAGTATACTATCCTAATAGTACATAATCTAAGAATATTCTAAGAAGAAAAAAAAGCTCAGCAGCATATTTCCAGCTAAAACCTTTACGGTATGTGCTAATCATTCATTGGCTAATGTTGCTAGTAAGATATCAAGAGTTTTTTAATGGTTATAAACATTCAAACAACATTCGCTAAATGTGCAAAAAAACATTGTTAAAGTAATGGCTACTATCATTTCCAGAGGATTACCGTAGATATTAAATGTAAATGTTGATAATATAATACATGCTGTAAAGCATTGCAAATACAAATTATAAGTTCTAACAGTGTTTACTTGAAGTTCACTTTTTCTTCTTCTTTAATTTGTGTTTTATATTCTCGACATTTGGTTTAAGATTGCCATTAGGTTACGAAGATAACATCCTATTTATTCAAGCATTCGGAACAGCATAAGCACTTTTATGGTTTGCTTAGTGTTCCCATTATATTACAAAAGTATTATTTTATGTTGGTTATTCAGACATTCTGAACAACATTAGCAGAATGTTCTCAGATAAAACTTTTATGCAAGGAAATAGCCAAATGTCTGCGTTACTTTAAGAATATAAACTCACCTTACTAGTTCTGGGTTAGACCCCCTTTTCAGAACTGCCTTAATCCTTCATGGCATAGATTCAACAAAGTACTAGAAATATTCCTCAGAGATTTTGGTCTATATTGACATGATAGCATCACACAGTAGCTGCGGATTTGTTGACTGCACATTCATGGTGAAAATCTCCTGTTCCACCACATCCCAAAGGTGCTCTATCTGGTGACTGTGGAGGCCATTTGAGCACAGTAAACTCATTGTCATGTTCAAGAGACCAGTCCGAGATGATTCATACTTATTTGACATGGTGCGTTATCCTGCTGGAAGTAGCTAGCAGAAGATGGGTAAACTGTGGTCATAAAGGGATAGACATGGTCAGCAACAATACTCAGGTAGGCTGTGGCGTTGACATGATGCTCAAAAATATCCCCCACACCATTACACCACCACCTCCAGCCTGAACCATTGATACAAAGCAGGATGGATCCATCCTTACATGCTGTTTACGACAAATTCTGACCCTACCATCTGAATGTCACAGCAGAAATCAAGACTCATCAGACCAGGAAACGTTTCTCCAATCTTCTGTTTTCCAATTTTGGTGAGCCTGTGTGAATTGTAGCCTCAGTTTCCTGTTCTTAGCTGACAGGAGTGGCAGCTGGCGTGATCTTCTGCTGCTGTAGCCCATCCGCCTCAAGGTTTGATGTGTTGTGCGTTCAGAGATGCTCTTCTGCATACCTAGGTTGTAATGAGTGGTTATTTGAGTTACTGTTGCCTTTCTATCTGGCCATTCTCCTCTGACCTCTGGCATCAACAAGTCATTTGTGCCCACAGAACTGCCACTCACTGGATATTTTCACTTTTTCGGACCATTCTCTGTAAACCCTAGAGATGGTTGTGCATGAAAATCCCAGTAGATCAGCAGTTTCTAAAATACTTAGACCAGTCCGTCTGGCACCAACAACCATGCCATGTTCAAAGTCACTTAAATCACCTTTCTTCTCCATTCTGATGTACGGTTTGAAATGCAGTAGATCAACTTGACCATGTCTACATGCCTAAATGCATGCAATGAGTTGCTGCCATGTGATTGGCTAATTAGAAATTTGCGTTAACAAGCAGTTGGACATATGTACCTAATAAAGTGGCCTTTGAGTGTATACAGCATTTTTTTTGTTATACAAACATTCAGACAACAATATTTCCAACAACATTTTATGTTATAACTTTATGGACAACTGATATTTCAGATGTCAGTTTTGATATAGCATAATATTTCCAACCAAAAGTTTTATATAGTTTTGTGTTCATAATGTTCCTATTAAGTTTTTTATTATATTTTAAGCACTATTGTTTTAAATGATATGTGAGTATTTTATAAACAGTGTGGCCGGCATTACAACCATTGTAAATAAATGAGCAAAATGCTCCCCTTTTTTATGCTTTAAAAATATTTTTCCAGCACTTAGAGTGACATAATTGTGATAGATGAACAAACAGCATTATTAGAATAGTCCTTCTTTAAACTGCATATCTGTCTAAAGCAGGTCTTCAGGCAGCGGTTTATTGTGTTTCTGGCTACAGTTACAGCATATTAGCTTGCAGGTACAGTCAGCATCCCTCACCTTTGTAATTTCCGTCAAGACAGAGATGATGCCATACAGCCAGACTCTAGCCAGAGTCACGTAAGATGAACTAATCTTCCCAGACACAATCTGATGCCGCTCAGCCTGACTGGATTCATAACTACAGTGGGCCGTGGGGATCCGTGTCAGTTGCTCTGAGGCACAGATACACATCACAGTGTGCGGCGTTTAAGACATTTGTAAAAGAACTTTTTTTTTTTACACTTAAAAAGAAACAAGCTGCACATAGTGAGAATAAATAAAAAAAAAGAACACCCAGTGGTATAAAGCTGTATTGCTGTAAAACAACAGCTGTCCCAGTGTGTAAATATGTGATTTGATGTGTTGAAAGATAGGCCTACGCATACTTTTTTCTGTGCTTGTCATCAGATTTCTCATATCAACACGCAGCTCTGAAGCCAAACCCATTGAGATTTCTGGGCTGTTTGTAACCAGTAGCAACTGAATTCGCTACATTTGGGGCTGAGAGAATATTTTCTTAACTCATACACATAAATATGATGCCTTACCACAGTTTAGCTGATTTATTTATTTGAGACTCTGTCAGACAAAGTAGTGTCTTGAAAAATGGAGAGCAGAAAATACTGTTGAATTAATGGGTAAAATATTTAATAATATTATACCCATTAATAATATTATAATAAAAAGTTTTTTTTTTTTTTTTTTTTTTTTTTTTACAGTGGACCCTTGTTAATCGCAGGAGTTACATTCTAAAAATAACCCGCAAAAGGCAAAATCTGTGAAGTAGTCGGCTTTATTTTTTACAATTATTATAGATGTTTTAAGGCTGTAAAACCCCTCACTACACTCTTTATACACTTTATTCTTAGACAGGCATTACCATTAGGTTATTTTCTTTCTTCTTTATGTAACAAACTGAAGATTTATTTATTCTGTAATGACGCCCTACAGCCGCGTAACTTCTACCTTTCTTTAGCATGTCCAGAAGTCCAACTTTTTGTGCGATGCTTAGCATCTTCCTCTGCCTTAAGGTGCCTTTGATGGTGCAGAATATTTTGTAGACATTATGGGGTTTGTTGGGAAAAAAACTTGCAAACATACAGTACAGCACTTCAGTCACACTGCTAGCAATCAAAGAATGAAGCAAGCTGAACACATTATGAGGCGCAGTACGGAGGAGATTGATTGATAATGGTCTACACTCTACAGCCAATCAGGACGCAGAAAACAATGGACTAATTCAATTCAATTCACCTTTATTTCTATAGCGCTTT
>CAIGQZ010007154.1:7301495-7313873 GCA_903798205.1 Danio tinwini
CACACACACACACACACACACACACACACACACACACACACACACACCATTAGATGGACTACAGTCTGTATACATCACACTAGGCATGGGACGATAACTGTTTTCAGGGTATACCACGGTTTAGAAAAGTCAAGGTTTTAAAACCGCCCCAAATTTTCTGCTATACCGTTCCTATGGTATATGCAAGTTTTTTATGTTTTGTTTTAAGTTTTTAGGACAACAGAATCTCCAGCAGAAAAGATATACAAATATGGCGGTTTAATGTGCGAAGAAACCAGTGTTTCAGGGTGCTTTCACATTAACACTTTTGGTCCGCACCCGAGTTCGTTTGACGTCATAGTACGGTACGTTTAGCTAGTGTGAACGTGTCTTCTGAACTCGGGTGCTTTCGTGACCGTCATCCAGCAACAGCTGTAAACAAAACAGCAGCTCGATGACGCAAGCGTACCGGGGTTCAGAAGGAAAAAAGGACACAAACCAACCAAGAAGGTTGCAAGGGGGGACAATCGAACTTGGGTACGGTCCAGGCAATTGAACCAAGTGTGAAAGCACCCCTAGAAACTAATGAAGACAGCAGAAGTCTTTGATTGATTTGAATTATTTAGCCTCACATGTTTACTGTTCCATTATATTTAAAAAAACTTTTCAAAATAAAAAATATTGTGTTTAATGGGGGGGGGGGGGGGAGAATAATTAGTTTTTTAACCACACATTTTAAAAGAGCATATATTAGAGCAGTAATCACAATGCCGTAAACTGTGAAACTGTGATATTTTTATCCAAGGTTATTGTACCCATGCCTACATCACACACACTGATATCTGTGCTGAGTTTTGTTTCCCTGTAGTGATCATTTCAAAGTGTTTCCTGGATTGCCTAGCCATGTTTTTGACCCTTGTTTGTTTCATTGTTTATGTTTGTTTTTCCTGCCTTGACTCTTCACCTGTTTACTGATTACTTTTGTGGATTACCCTCATGCAACCGTCTATCCCTGTTTTCAACCTTGACTGCCTGTCCATACTAATAAAGCTGCATTTAGATCTGACTTTTGTTGTCACCAGCCAACACATTACATTTGTTAAGCATCCTATATAAAATAATAATTTAAAAGAAAGATCTGTAAAGGGTGTACTCATTTATGCTGAGCACTTTATATACAAGTCAATTATTAGCCCTAATTTATAATAATAATAATTATTATTTATTTTTATTTCCAAAATTATGTTTATCACAGTACAATGTATAGGGTCAATATTATTAATTATCCTGATTAATTATTGCCTAATTATCCTAGCTTGCTTAGTTAACTTAGTTAAGCCATTAAATTTCACTTAAATCTGAATACTAGTATCTTGAAAATAATCAAGTAAAATATTATGTACTGTCATCATGGCAAAGATAAAAGAAATCAGTTATTAGAAATGAGTTATTAAAACTATTGTGGTTAGCAATGTAACAGAAATCGAGGAAACAGAAATTGGGGGAAAATATATACATGTGGGCTAATAAATCGGGAGAGCTAATAATTCTGACTTCAACTGTATATCACTCACTTATTTTGCTTCGACTTCATTCCTGCTTTATCATGGGTCACCACAGCAGAATGAACCACCAATTACTTGTCAATTGTCAAGTAGTCAATTGTTTTACACAAAGTGCAAAACTCCACAAAGAAAGCCTCCTCATCTAGTTGGGACTCAAACCATGCAGCTACTCTCTTGCTGTGAGGCAAACATATAATTTATTTATTTATTTTACAAATTAAGAGGAACTTTGCAGCATCTTGTTTTTTTGGGGTTACAGTTTTAATATATCAAGGGTTGTGATCATATCATTATGGTTCACATTATACTGTTAATTCTGTGTATATTGTTTGAAAGCTATAGTATCTTTAGGGTTTCTTTAAGGTTATGTTAGGCTGTGTGCAGAAGCAGGAATAGGAAGAGTCTAATTGTAAGTAATGCTCACCTCAGCTAAATACTTAATGCACTGGCTAATGTACACTAATAAGATCACCAATTATTAGCCATTCATAGGAGAGGAAAGATGTTCTGACGAGTCAGATAAAGATTATTTAGAGACTGTAATCGAATGAGACTTTTGGCTGGAATACTGGTGATTTCTCTAGAGGAAGAGAAGGACCTGAATTATAATGCAAATAACGATCACTAATGATGAAAGAATCATTTATTACAAGAGTAAACAGAATTTATATATTCTGAACTTTTGCTAAATCATTCATGATTAAACATTAAGTAAAACGATATATAAAACGTGTTTTTTATTTAGATATATTTATATTTTATTCGGTTATAATAAAATTAACTTTTATAATGAATAATCTAAAATCACAAAGAGTCAAATAATGAAACATTTTTATTTTAGTGTATTTATTTATATAACTTTTTTTGTTTGCACTTATTCAAACTATTCATAATGATCCCCAAATTGTATAGTGCAAAGATAGAAATATAATATAATATAATATAATGAAACATTATGCAGATTTATACATATTTATTAATGTTATTTATATAAAGGTTTTAACAGTAAATCCATAATGATCCACAATGATTCATTCATTCATTAATTTTCTTTCGGCTTAGTCCCTTTATTAATCTGGGGTCGCCACAGCAGAATGAACCGCCAACTTATCTAGCACGATTTTACGCAGCGAATGCCATTCCAGCCGCAACCCATCTCTGGGAAACATCCACACACACTCATCCACACTATGGACAATTTAGCAAACCCAATTCACCTGTACTGCATGTCTTTGGACTGTGGGGGAAACCGGAGCACCCGGAGGAAACCGACTTGAATGCAGGGAGAACATGCAAACTCCACACAGAAACGCCAACTGACCCAGCTGAGGCTCGAACCAGCGACCTTCTTGCTGTGAGGCGACAGCACTACCTACTGCGCCACTGCGTCACCTATCCACAATGATAATATAAAATAATATAATAGTTTAATTTATATTAACTGAAAGATAGACACTACCTGACAAAAGTCTTGTCGTCAATCCCAGTTGTCAGAGAAACAAATAATAACTTGACTTTTCTGATGAATCATCTGTTGAACTGCATCCCAATCATCAGAAATATTGCAGAATACCTATTGCAACCCGCATGGACCCAAGTCTCTCATAGAAATCTGTCAAGTTTGGTAAACAAAAAATTATGGTTTAGGGTTACATTCAGTATGGGGGCATGCGAGAGATCTGCAGAGTGGATGGAAACATCAACGGCCTGAGGTATCAAGACCTTTGTGCTGCCCATTACATTACAAACCACAGGAGAGGGCAAACTTCTTCCGATACTTCAGCCTCCACATCAAAGTTCCTGAAAGCAAAGGAGGTCAAGGTGCTCCCGGATTGGCCAGTCCAGTCAAGTCTTGATGAACTCTGGGAGTCCTGCAAGAACGCTTTCTTTGCCATTCCAGATGACTTTATTAATAAGTTATTTTGCAGACGTCCAAGCTCATGAGAGTCATACACAACATTAATTCTTTTTCCACTGCACCATGACTTTATATTCTATACTGTACATTATTTCTGTTAGGTGACAAGACTTTTGTGTAAGCAAAGTCAGACCTTACTGTCCTAAATAAAATAGTTAAAAATCAAAGCATGATCATATTTTATTTTGGTAAAATAAGAGTAATCTAGAGGCCTTTGTCTTTCATATAAACCACTTCTGATACCAAATGATCAACTAGAGGTCAAGTTACCTGTTGTTCCTAAAATTTAGATAGGCAACAACTTTTGTCAGGTAGTGTATAAAGTATTGAAATTATAGTACAGCAAATATTTGTTAGCGCTGTAAGATTTCTCTTAAAACATTTTTTAAATTAGCAGGAAATAATATTATTGGGAGAATTCACTTTTTTTTTTATTAATTCATAACATGACATTTGTTGAAAGATTCAAGTTGGAGATCATTTTATTGTTTTGGTTTTCCAGAAATACACACTTCCACTTCAAATGATTCCATTTTCATAAATTCATACATGGTAATAAATTGTAATTAATTTTGACCAAAACTAAGTAAATGAGGTAGTAGGTAATTCACCGCATTTCTGTAAAAGAAGAAGAAGAAGAAAAATATTGCTCATGCTTCATATAAAAGTCTAAATTTCTTTTAGAGAAAGTATACTGTAATAAATCTTGACCTGAGTGGCCAATACAGTACGTGTAAAATGTTCCAATAAACAGCCAGTGAATTATGGCCACAATTATGGATTTTTCTAAGGGAAAAAGGCACATTTGCAAAACAAGCTGTGTGAATCCTATTTCTGTATAATATGACATTATCTGAGATCGATTGGTTATGAACTAATCTCTTTTGCTTACTATGCAGAGATTCAGCTAGACAGGAGCAGTTACGTTCATAGTGATGAATGGTGGCCATTTGACCCACTTTTACATATCTCCAGATACACCACTGAAATGCTAAACACTCAGGCAGTGTCTTAAAATCCAATGACCCGCCTTGCTGGAATGGGAGAAAAAACAACACTCTCTAGGTAGGCAGCTTATGAGATTTAGCTGAAAACCCAACTTTACCTTTTCTGAAACACATTTGTATTTGTGCATTTCGTGTTTATTGTGATGACAAAAAATGCCCACATATGCAGTCCAGCCTTGTTTATCCAAATTATTGTTATATGGCATCAAGAAAATAAGCTCAAATTGTTATCTCATATTTTGTGTCTGCTCCTTCAGCCGCCAGGCAGCATCCATGTATTTAGTGATTTCCGAGTTCTGCCGTGGAAAGTTTAATCTTCTGTCACTGCGATCTGTGACGAGCTGAAATGTTGCATGAAAAGGATGATTAGTAAGATGATTATGGAAGATGATTTTCATTTTTGCTGTGCTGGTGATGCTTAAGTATACAGAGTAAAAATTAGTAGTAGAGTTTTGTTTTAATAGTGTAATTTGAAAAAAGCTTATAATTTTTATTTTATTTTATATATTTGTTTTTTACAGGTATGATTTATTAGATATTATAAATATACAGCAAAAACATTTCCTCCTCAGTGTTTTCCAACTGTACTATCTAAGTATTCTTAATTTAAGATACATTTACTTGAAAAGCAAAATGACTTAGATATTACAGGGCAGTTCACCTAAAAATAGCTGTTTTTCTCAACTTTACTCAATGTAGTTGACTTTTTTCTATGGTAGAACATTAAATAGGCTTTTTAGCTGTGTTTAATGGTTAACATTTCTTTAAGAGTTTACACAAAATAAGGTGTTTGAAAATATTGAAAACCAGTAACCATATCGTGTTTTGTGTTCATCAGAAGAGAGAACCTCATAACGGTTTTGAAACGCTAGTGAGTACATTTAAATGTTTGGATGAACTGTCCCTTTAAAATACACACAAAAGATGTTGGTATGAAAATAAACTTTTATTTTTTACACTTTGGGTCCCATAGATTTTCGTTTGAGTTTAAACTCAGTTGATTTGGATATTTTTTCATCAATATGTCTATCAATTATGTACACATTCTGTTTAATACATGTAGTACAATGTAGTATATAATACATCTAATATAATACAAAAGTATTAAACACATAATGTTTAATTTTAATAATGCTATAATAAATGCTGAATAATTATTAATGTTATAATAAATGCTGAATAATTTATAATGTTATAATAAATGCTGATTGATTAATTAATAAATATATTAGGATTTCTTTAATGTTGACAGACAGACAGACAGACAGGCAGGCAGACAGACAGACAGACAGACAGATAGATTGTGTCAAAGTGTTCAAATTAAATCTAATATAAAATAGAAACATGTAGAGAACCTTTATTGTATACAGGCAAACATTCATACATGAATAAATAAGAACCTACCAGAGGACTGGATAACCATCCTATCTCCTGTGATTCAGTCTGAGGGTGAGTGTACTTTTTTGTTGGCTCCAGGTGGGCATTATGTACAGCCTGAAGGAAAGCAGCTATACAGAAGGTTTTATCATTAACTATTGACTACCACAACTTTAACAGTGGTGTAAAGTATTTGAGTTAATGATGAAATTAGTTACTGTATTGTAAAAGTGTTTTTTCCAGCTACTTTGTATACTTATATGGAGTATCAGTTTTTACTCTCAACTTCATTACTTTTTTGATTAAGTATATTAACTCTTTACTCCAATATATTTGTGGTGAGGAATGCAGTTACATTTTGCATGGTGCCTAACTTTTCTGAAACAATATATTTTTTGCAACAGATGAAGCATTGCCACCATCTACATGGCATTAACTGTAGTGTACTATATTCAATTCAATTCATATTTATTTATATGGCACTTTTACGATGTATAGTGTGTCAAAGCAGCTTAACGTAGACGTTCTAGTAACTATATCTTGTACTTGTCAGCAAGGCTAATATGCAAGTGTGTTCATAGTTGGTTGTTTTCAAATTTGAGATGACAACATGCATGATTGTACTATTTTTATCATTGATTATAGTTAACAATTTATTTATATTGAAGAAATATGGGTTTTATGGACTATAGTGTTGATTGCAAAATTACAACGGTTTTTTAAGTGTCAAAAGAAACATTAGGGAAAATACTTACGATCCCCCTCTTCCTTTTTGTGGGCGATACTGGACATGGGTTTGTCAGTCAAAACGTGCACTGTAGAAACAACATACTGTTTTTCCTTGTCTTTTCCCAATTATTTCTTTCTTTTCCTTTTTCTGTTTGTTTACACATTTAGCACTGACTTTTAAAGTCAAGGTAAGGTAACTTAAGTCTGCACTCACGTTTCTTGAAGGGGTTGATGTTAAACTCCGTGTAAAGCTTCTGGTGTCTCAACTCCTTCATTATTGTCTCGACATGAATAGCATTCTGGTGAACTATGTCCAATGGTTCTTTTTCTTTAGGTTTTGCCATATTTAAGCTGTTAAAGTGGTTTTCGAAGGCTAATGTGTGTTAGTCTGAGCACCGAGTCACTCCTGGCAGTGGCTAACGCTTCTCTCTTTTCTGTCTTGTTGCTTGGAAACCGTAAATACAGAGAAAAAAGAAAGAAATTAAAGAAATGCATTTTTCTTTACCACGCGAGGGCGCTCAAGGACCAGTTAATAAACCTTACTCGCGACAGAAGCTCTTCTGGTTGTATTTACTGTCAATACTTTCAATAGTGACTTCCAACTGGAACCATTATCCGCTTCTGATTGATAAACGAGTTAATGAAAAAAGCTATTAAGTAAATTAATAAAAACATATAACCTATGTTTGTTATGGATTACGAAACAATAGTATCACATTTAAAAATTATAATTATTATATTATTATAAAAAGTTTTCTACTTATTTTCACTTTTTAATTTTCTTGGAAACAAACTGTAAATAAATTCAATAAATGATATAAACTGACAAAGCTTTGACCAAGGAATATGATGCTTATTTTTTATGGATTAAAATCCAAGAATATCCCATATATTTTTATTATATTATCATAATAATATGCATACTATTTGTTGTTGTTGTAAAACAAACTACAAAACATACTTTTCATGTTATCTTTTTATTTAATTTATTTATTATTTTTGTATTTTATTATTATCAATTTATATTAATACCCATTAGAATGATGTAATAATAAATATATTATTATAATATTTATACATATTATAATAATCCCTGCTGATACTGCTCCAGATAAGTAGCAAACAATAGATGGATGGATGATGATGAAGATGAAGATGATGATGATTATTATTATTATTATTATTATTATTATTATTAGTAGTAGTAGTAGTAGTAGTCGTGAATTTGTCGTCACATCAAATATTTTTTATTCATTCATTTTCTTTTCGGCTTAGTCCCTTTATCAATCTGGGGTCACCACAGCGGAATGAACCGCCAACTTATCCATCACATGTTTTACGCAGCGGATGCTCTTCCAGCTGCAACCCATCTCTGGGAAACATCCACACACACTCATTCACACTCATACACTACTGACAATTTAGCCTACCCAATTCCCCTGTACTGCATGTCTTTGGACTGTGGGGGAAACCGGAGCATCCAGAGGAAACCCACGCGAACGCAGGGAGAACATGCAAACTCCACAAAGAAACGCCAACTGACCCAGCCGAGGCTCGAATCAGCGACCTTCTTACTGTGAGGCAACAGCACTACCTACTGCGCCACTGCGTCGCCATCAAATATTTTTAATATAAAAAAATTATTTCAATTTTTTTGCTTACTCTTTTTGTCACACCAATTTTTGCTTCATTTTACTGATGCTACTGAGAGATTTAGGAACGTGAGAAAGTTTTCCAGCACATCTAACCATGAGTCCATGCTATGTCTGTGACTAGCAGCCATCCATAACCACAATCTGTGCCGAAACACAAACACACACTCGCTCAAGGCCTATTGTCTACACGCACAGCATGATAATACTCTATCTCATACACAAAGACACAATGGGAACACGTATGTTAGTGTTTGTTTAGGTGTGAGTAAGTGTATGTTAGGGTTCAGATAAATGCACCTACCATCATTCTTGTCGCCCACCTTTAGCTGAAATAAAGCTTTATTCCCTCAGTCACAGAGAAAGAGCGACTGCAAAATCTCTATCTGCTAGATAAACCCCAGGAGTCATACACCACTGATGCCACTGATTGTTCTCTATACACTCGCCATCACCGAGGCCCACTGGAGACGCCACTCGGTCATGGGAAACTCTTTTGGAAAATCAGATTGGCACTGCTTTTTAAGCATTCCTGCAGCCTCAGCATGTTCTCTGTTAATGGAAAAAGTAAAAGACACATCAAAATGAGATGTACTGTGGAGATCAAAATAAGAGAAACATTAAGATTTTTGTCAGAAATAATGTGACCTTTAACATTTATAAAATTTATAAGGAACTTTAGTTGTGTTCCATATAAGTAGCACAAAAGACTTACATTTTCACTTCAATTTCCACTTTAATTTGTGTATGATCAAACATAGAGAACAGACATGAACGTAGCATGAAGAAAACAAAACTAGAAATTCTGAAGTTTACCTAAGACATTAATGAGTGGGAAATGTAGAAGCCATTCCTTTGAATGACCTGAAAACATCTGAGGTCAGAGGACATCACTAGTATCTCATAGTCATCTCTAGTCTCTCATAGTTATCATTAGTCTCTCATAGACATCTCTTAGTCACAGGACATCATAGTCTCTCACTGCACATCACTAGTCTTTTACAGACATTACTTGTCTTTCACAGCACATAGTCTCTCATAGACATCTCACAACACATGCCTAGTCTCTCATTGCATACCATAGGTCTCAGTAGAGTCAGAGTTTCTGCATATGTTTTATATTTAGGGGTAAAGCACCGAAGGTATAGCCTTTTGTATCTGTTCTGGTTTTTATTATAATTCTTCCGGCTTCTTCTTCTTCTTCAGTCACACTTTATTTTGATCGTCCATTTTTTTAATTTTAAGTGAAGTTACATTGCATCTACATGCCAACTAATTCTCATTAGATTATAAGTAGACTGTTAGGTTGTGGTTAGGATTGGGGTTATGTTTAGGGTTAGTGTAAGGTGACATGTACTTGCAAAGTTTCTTATAGTCAGTTTAGCAGCAGTATCAACAGATATTAAGCAGACAGTCTACTAATACTCAAATGGACCATCAAAATAAAGTGTTACCTCTTCTTCTTCTTCCGCTTCTTCTTCCGCTCTGGGAGTTTATGGCAACCTTATGAACCATTTGCGGCATTTGCGCAAACTTTGGCACACTGATAGAGGATAGTTTTATCTTCAGCCGCAACAAATTTGGACTCTCTATCTCAAACTCTGTAGCGCCACCACTTGTCCAAATTTTTACTTATGTTTATCATTATAACTTTTGAACCAAATGGGCTACAATCAAAACTCTCTTTTTTCCCTCTGAATCCTTGGCCGATTCAAATGCATTTGGACCCTTTGTCCAAAATTCATTAAATTCTTTTTACATCCAGCAGAATATGGCAAGTTGAATGATGTTGTATTTTTCAGGTCAGCCATTTTGGCCATCGGCCATTTTGAATTATGTCAGAAATTGCTATATTTTACAGACGAATTGTTATGAAACTTGGCATGTGTGCCCTGAAGGTGCTCAAAAAGTTTTGTTGCACCGCCAACTTTTGGTCAAACTTTATAACGATATTTTTAAAAATGCTAATGACTTTTGACAAATTTTGCCTATTGTTATGAAACTTGTCTTGATACATTCCCTGGGTTATTCTGAGAATGTTGATACCAATTATGCCTTAATTAACTGAACTTCTTGCCCGCCATCCAACCTTAAGTAAAAAATCTACTTTTCCCAACTCCTCCTGCATAATTTGGCTGATTTGCACCAAATTTGACTCAGATCATGTTCAGAAGATGCTGAAAAAAGTTATGGAATTTGTGTTGATAGGTGTAACAATTTTTGTTCACAGCACCGGCATGATGCCAAACTACATCTGAGGCTGTATCTCTGCAATAGTTAAAAATAATGACACCAAATTTTAGGTCTGTCATTGTCTGCTCACACTGGCCACACCATAAATATTTGGTGACAGCCACCCATGGGTCAATAGTTATAAGACATTCATTAGCCATCATTAATGAAACTTACATATTTGGTAGTAACTTTTGCCTGCATGTGCTTATTTTGATAATACTAATAATTATTCCTTGGGTCATGCCATCAACACAGATATCAATTATGCCATAATCTGCCAAACTTCCTGTCCACCATTTTGGTTTTGTTCAAAGACCTAGACTGTTGGTCCAATCTTAACCAAATTTGACTCGGATCATCCTCAGACCACGTAGACCAAAAGTTATGGAACTCATGTCAATAGACAAAACTGTTGTCATTTAAAATATGTGGAAACTTGATGTAATGCTGCCAGATGACATTACAGGCTGAATCACTGCAATGGTTTGATGTACCAAACTTAATGTGCGTGATCTAGACCTGACATTGACCAAACTACATCAGTTTGCACCACCTTTTGGAAAATTGACAAACAATTAAATTCAATCAATAGAAATCATACAAATTTTATCAAATGACTTTTCAATAGTTTGTCTATTGTCATGTGACTGGTCTTGCAGATTTCTTGGATCATACAGAGAGCATTGATATAATTTATTCCCTAATTGACACAACTTCCTGTTCACCATCTTGAAGTTGTTTAAAAATCTGTTGTTTTTAACTCTCCATAGATTGTTAGCCCAATTTCCACCAGATTGGGTCAGAACATGCTGCCAAAAAGTTATAGAATTTTCCAGTTGCTCTGTAGCATGTTGCCGTGCTTGTTTATGAAGTGCCCACTGGGCTGCTTGGTCCCAATAAATACTGCTTGCAGCTATATTCTTTTTTTATTGTTGATTTAAATAATCAAAGTGTGATTTTTATTTTATTATTTAACTTTTTATTTGTCAAGATCAATTTTAATTGTTCCTGTGATTCAATGTTTTTGTCTCTTTTTAACTAAAAAACATAATAAGGATCTGCTTACAGTATAAAGATGTCACAAACAGGGCTTTAAGCTTGTCATGAAATATCTTAAATTAGTAAAATAAAAAGGTCATTTTAATAAAAGTTGCTTAAATACCCCATAATTTAACAAAGGCCTAGTCCTGTTTTAAAGGATGGGTTAGGGTTATGTTAGGTTAGATTAGGCTTTAGGCTTGCTGATTGTAAAGAAAGGCATTTGAAAGAATGTCAGTAACCAAACAGATCTCATCACCGATTTACTTCCATAAAATTCAATTTTCCAACTATGGCAGTAAGTAAATGAGGTAAGAAAATGATGGGAGAATTTTCTGGGCTATTTCTTTAAGTTAAGCCCTGTGTGTGAAACTGGACCAGAACGTCTTTTGCCTAATCATTGATACGCTGCTGCGAGTGAGCAAGAAATGCTTTAAGTAACATAAACCTGTGCAAGCTTGTTGGCATGCTGAATCATATGCTATTAATTATATTTTTTATTTTTGTAGCTGTTTTGGTCTGTCCATAACCTATATAAAATAAGCCAACTTTTTCTTGTCAGACAGCATTGTGCTGACAAGATTTTCTTTTTGGCATTCTGTCATGTTTTGCCAGTTTTATGAGTCATTTTAATCTCCACAAGGACTGACAAAAGATCATCAATTCAGATTCCCCAGAAAAGATGAAGTGACACCCTTTATGGTTTGTTTTAGTTTTCTGTAACATGATCGCCTGCGGTTATTAGTTTGACATTTGTGAAATTAACAGCGTTAACTTACATTGGCACTTGATGCTTTCTTTTATCTGATTGGCGAAAACTGCGTCTGGACTTCAGAAGCTTATCGAGTGTCGACACTCTGACTTCTGCTCTTCTGACA
>CAIGQZ010007154.1:7315558-7337985 GCA_903798205.1 Danio tinwini
TCTGTCTGTCTGTCTGTCTGTCTGTCTGTCTGTCTGTCTGTCTGTCTGTCTGTCTGTCTGTCTGTCTGTCTGTCTAGCTGTGTCCCAAATGGCACACTTTGCACTTATGCAATATGTACTTATGCACTTAACACACTCAACAGCATAGTATATGTTGTGTCGTCCCAAAAGTATCATTAATGTTTTTTTTTACTAGGCGGAAGTTCAAGCCGTGTCCCTGATGACGTTTGAAGGTGGTCAAAATAATTAGCAAAGTAAATGACGAAAGTACCAAATAATACCTGCCATGAGTATAACCGCATTGAGCATCGGGGGGTGGGGGGGGGGTGGTGGGGGGGGGGTCAAAGCTGCGGTCATTAAGTGCGTGAACACTTCATTTTATTGGTTGAATAAGTGCATCATCCGGGTATTTAACGTGCACTTATTATTTTTAGAGTTTTCAGTGTGAACGCATTACTTACACTATTTATACAAAATGGCCTAAATAGAGCATAAGTATGCGATTTGGGGCACACATTATATCTACTGTATCTATCTCTGTCCATCCATCCATCTATAAGTTATTTTTTATTATTCAGAAAACTTAGTATTTATTTATATTTAATATATGTTATATTGCTTCTTTTAGACATTTTTAAAAATAAAAACAGTAATTAAATATATTTTATCATTCCATTTGTCTTCTTTTGTAGTACAATGCAGCACAAAAACATTATTGTATTGAGACATTATACTTAAGAAACAAAATGATTATTTATTTTTTTGCTAAAAAAAATAATAAGTAAAATATGTGATTAAGCTTAAATCCATGGGGCAAGAAGAAAACAAAACAAAACAAAACTAAACTGAATAAACAACTTTTAATTAACTTTTTCCAAATCTACTCTTCTGGATTGTTCATGTATTATGCATGAGCTTACTTTATTTTTTATATTGTTTTCAGGTGATGACAATATATCTGTATTTAATATTCAGATATGTTGTCTACAAATAAGATTCTTAAAATCAAGATACATTTATTTGACAAGCTAATTTTCCAAATGATCTTCTGGCTACACACACAAAGTTCTGTCTGTCTATCTGTATTTCTGTCTGTCTATCTGTATTTCTGTCTATCTGTCTTTCTGACTGCCTGTCTATCTGTCTTTCTGTCTATCTGTTAATCTATCTATCTGTTTATTT
This sequence comes from Danio tinwini, assembly GCA_903798205.1. Lineage (NCBI taxonomy): Eukaryota > Metazoa > Chordata > Actinopteri > Cypriniformes > Danionidae > Danio > Danio tinwini. The sequence goes on from CAIGQZ010007154.1 coordinate 7,316,741, forward strand.
GTGGTTGCGTGTCTATCTCAATCTTTTGTTTTTTTCTTTTTGTATTAAAAATGAATTCCCATGGAATAAGAGCAGGCTGTGTTAAATAAACTGGCCCATTTGTCTTGAGAACAGCAGAAATCAGAACAGACGGTTCCTCTTCTTCGAGGTGATGAGCCAGCTAAATGTCAGATCTGTCTTCAACTACCACTTACTACTTGGCGACAAAAGAGGGATTGGGTTTCTTTAGAGAGGCCGGCTTGTGTTTGCAAAGGATCATTTGAGAGACGGGCCTGTTTGGGCTCATGTCCAGAGTAGGTGGTTTGAGTAAAGAGCCTGTGTTTGGGTGTCCTGTGTGTACGAAGCAATCCAAAAGCCTAGGATCAATCTTATCATCAGTTCATTTTTCCACTTGTTTGCCTGGAATGCTGGAAGTGGCAGGATATTCTTTACTGACAAATGGAAAATTCGGTACAGACAACTTGAGAATTAATTTTAGTGGAGACCTTTGGAAAACAAAACCCAATAATTTGGCAAGAAATACAATTCAATATATTTAGATCAAGTATCTTGTCTTAAGGGTGATTACGGGACAAAGAAGAAATCCATTTGACAAATAGATTTATAAAATTGTTATTAGTTCAAGCAAAGACCTTTAAAAAAATAATTCAATAATTTGTCATTGTCTTAAAGAAACAGACATAAATGTCACATTTTAGATATATTTGAATTGTCATTACTTATATCATTACTTGTATCCAAAAAAGGAAACTACTTTAAGCATAGATTACGTTTACTGCAACTTAAAAGAACATACGTTTTTTCTCAAATAAAAATCTGACAATTTTGGAATAACTTCAGATATTTCAAACACGAGAACTACTGAGAGCACTTAAAGTAGCGCAGTGGCTGCTATCCATCAAATCGAGACTGATGGACTCATTAAGTTCAAAGAGACTCATAGATGTCCCATTAAACCTTTACAGTCAACTCTCAACACTTCACAAGCCAAATGTGCCCCCGACAGTCCATCATATTAATCACAATAAATCAAACACCTTTAATCCCTTTATCATACATGGGAATCTAAAAGAGATGGGGTGAGGGGAGGAGAATTTCAAGTCATTTGGTTAATGCAATCAGTTGGCGTGAGTTGAATGATGGAGGATTGAAACGACTCTAGGTGAAAGCTGAACAAGTAGTTCAGTGCCAGTTTCTCTTCTAACATTTGCAGATGGTCTTCTAGGTTTTAAAGGGGATTTCAGAATCACATGTATGTAACATGACTATCATGTCACTGGATTATAAATAATATATGCTTTTGTCCTGGGTTAAATAATTCTGTTGCAAATTCGTGTTGTTAATGTCTGTAGTTGAGGAGTAAAAAAAGTTATAAAAAGTGGGGAAAAAACAGTTTGCTAGCTAAATAATTTTTTAATAATTAGAACTGCCAAAAACAAATCACTCATGTTTAGCTTACTAACGTTTAAAAACATTTTTAAGGAATTGTTTTTTCAGCTTTGTTACTAACAATTTTGCTGCACAGTGTCAGCATTGTTACTCTGACTTGGTATCAATAAATCAGTATCAGAAAATCTTTCCTGTACCTCATTGAAAATATTGTAACAAAATTGTAATAAGCAGTGTTTGCCAAACACAAGTTTCTTCCTTTTTTGCATTTAACCATAAAACCGAGTTCTTTATGGATGGTGTTTATTAACGCTGCTACTGTAAATTATTTTACTTAATGCACTCTACCATGGTAACACAGTTTGACAGTAACAAGATTAACCACTTTAAGCTTTTTAGGTAAAAATATTATCTCAGAGAGAGATAATCTACTCTTTTTGGTGAGTAAATTTTCAATTTATAAAATTACTGAAAAGTGCGGTGGCAGAGAGAGCTACATGAAAACACGTGCAATTATAAAAACACACGCAAATTAAGAAAACATCTTGATTCGTTTGACAGCACACGTGCTGCAAATCCTCATAACTCAAACACATTTTTTTAAAAACGCTGTATTTTCCCATATCGCAAACAATTTACGAAAGCGCAGAATTTTCTCACAACACTGGCAAAAAGAACAAAACACAATGTAAATGTTTCAAGGGGACCCTAAAACATGATGGATGTCGCTGTGCCGTAACTATTGCTCAGTAAAGATGTAGGTGATCTTTGAAAGGTGAGTTTAATGTTTATTTTAACCTCCTAACTTCCTTGTCTTTTGTATTTTATTAGACTAAATAACCATAAACTAAATAGCCGTGTCCGTCACAATTTATGCTCCCCTTGAAACTTTTGTAAATTGTTTTGCATTGTGAGAAAATCCAGCGTGTTTTTTAAATGTGTATGCGTTGTGAGGATTTGGAGCATGTGTGCTGTCAGACAGATAAAAATCTTTTCTCAATTTTCTGGCGTTTTTTGTTATTGCATGTGTTTTCTTAAATTGCAGCATGTTAAGCTATCTCGGCCACCGTACTTTGTGAATTAAGGGAAATGTTCTATGGATGAACTGGAGTGTGATAAAAAATGTTTAATCAAAATAATGTGTTGTTTTGTTTTTTTGATTTTATTTTTGTAAATACAGTACATCCTGTAAATGAAATGTACTTTTTTAACATCATAGATTTACAGTATCTATTACATTGTTTAAGAATAACAATTACATTTGCTGAATTTTATATTAGCACATTTACTTGTACATTCACATGTAATTACTATGTTTAGTACCATTTATGTAATTCTTGAAGTATATTTCAGTAATTTCTACATTTTAAGATTGACTAAATATGTTTAAGTTTACCAAAAGAATGAGTAGACTGAAGTAAATGTTTGTGACAGCACACACATCTTTTAGTGTGTCAGATCATAAAAATTTAATTAATACGTATGAATATGTTTTCAGAAAGATGCAAGACTGCAATGTATTGTGTGGCTTTTAGAGAGAGGCTCAGTGTGTTGATATGCTGACTAAAGCTCTTTCTAGGCCACCAGAGGAGTGGGTTGACATGTCATTAGAAAGCCTGTACATGGAGCTCTGGTCCTTTGCCAGATTCTGCCAGTTTGCTAACATATAATTATCACACTTTACACCTGGCAGCACTGCTAACACTGTATTCTCTGTATGGCAAACACACTGAAATGGCATCACTTAGTTTCTGGTTGCCTCTTACGTAGGAATCAAAATAGTCCAAATCTTTTCCTGGCTAACTCAATTCATTTCAATGGGCTGTCTGTAGAGTAATAGAAAACTGTCAGAGAGATGATTTAAACTATTATTGTGTGGATTGTGTACATTAAAAGTACAAAATATTAACACAAAAAATATCTATTCTTCTTCAATACAAAAATGATAATCAATAAAAATGTTGCACTTTAGTTGATTTTTTTGTCTTGTTTCTAGACCAAATTATTAACCCTTTAACTGATTGCTCTACCAAATGATTGACCTATGTTTTGACTGTGTTAAATAATGGTTTACACTACACAGCATTTTTGGTTTACAAATAATCAAACAAACACAATCCTGTTCCACTTAATTTTGGTTTTACTGTAAAAACAAAACAAAACAAGAAAACGAAAAAAATATATATTTTATGGCATACTTTAAAAAGATTTATTAAATAAATTGGTCATACACTTCATATTTTCAGATTTTTCATAATATAATATAATAATATAATAATTCTGGTTCTTTCATATCTAACATTTGGTAAAGGTTAATATTTTATAAACTATGGGATGTGTTAAAAAATGCATTGAATGTGTTTACTAGTGACATTAGGGGTTAAAAAATGTAATAAAAAATATTTGTGGGGCAGTTAAAGGGTTATATCAAGAAGCATTTTCTAGACAAGCAAACATAGTCTTGTTTTTATAACTAATATGCCAAAATGAAATAATTTTTTTCTCAAAACAATCTGCCAATGGAGTAAACAAAATAATCTTATGTCAAAATGAATTTATTATTATAAATATAAAGATTATTTAGCTTTTTTTGTGCAGTGAGAAAGAGGCTTCACCCTTAGTTTGGTAATAATGCAAAAAAGAAAACCCAATACTCTGTTTCAGTTGGAATTACCGCAACATACTGAAATAAAAGTCTCAGCAATGGTTTATGTGGACTTTAAATAATGAAATTTATTTCAATTAAATATAAATGAATGCATTATAAAAAATTGAAATAATGTGCCGGCTAGCCTTAATTGCTCATGTTTGCTTTCAAACGCAAGACCTAATGTAAAGCCATAATTTGACTGTTTGTAATAATGGTTTAAAAAAACAAACAAGAAAACATGTTAAATGAGAATCTGAAATATGTTATGGCATACTTCAAAAAATAAAGATTATTTAGTATTCAAAAATGTTTTATTTTGATAATTAAAAACAATTTTTTTTACACTTAATACTTTCTAATTTTTCAAAGTATATGTATTAATTCCAGTACTTTTACTATACACCGACATATATACCATTTGGTAGAGGTTTATATTTTATAAATTATGGCATGTGTTGAAAAACAAAATGCATTGAGTGTGTTAAATAGTGACATTAGGGGTTAAGAAATGCTATCCAAAAATGTTTTTCTTGGTGGGGCAGATAAGGGGTTATATCAAAAAGCATTTTCTAGACAAGCAAAAAATGTTGTTTTGTTTTCATAAATAATATGCCTAAATGAAGTGAGTTTTTCCTCAAAACAAGCTAAATAATCTGGAGTAAGCAAAATAATCCTATGTCAAAATGAATTTTTTATTATAAATATAAAGATTATTTAGCTTGTTTTGTGCAGTGAGAAAGAGGCTTCACCCTTAGTTTGGTAAAGATGCACAAACGAAAACCCAATATTTAGTTTCATTTGGAATTACAGCAACATACTGAAATAAAAAATCTCAGCAACTTCTGGTTTACGTGGGCTTTAAATAATAAACTTCATTTCAATTAAATATGAATGAATGCTTTGCAAAAATGTGCCAGCTTGCATCAATTGCCCATGTTTGCTTTTAAACGCAAGACCTAATGTGAAGCCTCTCTAAGTGATCGTTGACCATCAGCGTTTAGGGTCTCTTCAAACCCTCACCATGCTGTTTCCAGGGTCAGCGGCAGCATAAAACAGTCCAGACCTCTGCATGTCCAGACGTGAGCATGTCACTTATGTGAACGTGTGCGGTTGTTTGTGGTCTGCTCTCAGAAGGAGCGAAGAGACACCGCTAGACTGATCCCAAACTGAGGTGGCGACTCCACATGCACTATGAACAGATAAGAGCACAAAGGCTCCTCTCCTCTGTCCTTATCCAGTGTTAAAACAGCAACGTCTGCGCCACAGAGGTGATGCCAATCACTGCCTGTCATTCCCATGGAGCCCGAATGGTGATCGGGTTACGCTAAGTGAAGCCTCCACTTATTGAAACACTTTGCTCAAGTGCCTCTGGTTTGTTCAGACATGTTGACTCTCTCTTTATACTTATTCAGTGTCTTAGTGGTTTGTTGATCTTGGTTGTTGTCCTCATTATGGAACGTCGATGGCTTCCAAGCAAGGGGATGTGTGGTCTGCTGTGAGGTTCTTGTGTAAAGTGGATCACTTGAAGATCTTTTTTTCAAGCTTCTTTGTAAGCATTCTGCATTGGATCTTCTGCAGTGGTGGTCTAATGAAGGAGGCCTAGGAGCTTTTTTAAAGAGCCCCTATTATGCATTAAAAAGGGTCATATTTTGGTTTTGGGGGTCTCCAACAACAGTTTGATATGCATGCAAGGTCAAAAATGACTTTCATTGTCTTATAATAAGCATTTATTTTTACCTAATTATCCCAACAACTCTAATATAATTCGTTCAGCAGTTCATTTGTTCCCAAACCCCTCCTTTTGCGTGATGCTAATCTGCGCTGATTGGTCCGATGACCCAGTCTGTTGTGATTGGTCGACTGCGTTCAGCGCGAGACAGAGAGAAATGCCCTCCCAGGCTTACTAACAGTTTTGATGTAGTCAGAGTGCAGAGTGTATGTGTGAGCCCAATGCAGGAGTGCATTAAAACAATGCAGTTTAACACCAGCATATTGCTCTATTCCTAACCACGACACACATTCAATATTAATCCACACAGTGGCAAAAGCTGAACTAATTTCAAACTTGACTGCTGCATGTGTGTAGGAACAGCTGAAGGTGTTCATAGCAACATCACGCCGGCACGGCTAAAGACTCGTTACAGCGGCGATTCATTCAAACCACTATGAGTCGACTCTTTTATAGATGAATCAATAGTTTTAAACACAGTGCACTTTCAGATTTAAGCCTTAGCTGGATATTTCACTTTACTTAAAGCTGTGTTACACACTGCATGAAAGGTCATTTTCAAAAACTCATAATAGGGGCTCTTTAAATGTTACTAAATGTGTCCAAAATGAAATAAACATTAAATGATCAAATTAACTCATTGTTTTATTTGAGGTACTTGTAAATTACAAATCACTGTAGGCAAAATGTGGCTGATGTATGGGCCATTCGAATAGTAAAATAATAAAAAATAAGTAAATGATATAAAATGATTGGTCCCTGACTGACATTGATAATTTAAAAATAAATCTAGATATTGTCAGTTAAAGCTGTCTTTTCTTTGAGCCAAGCACAATCTCTTGAGCTCATCCACTTTTGACCACTTCCAGAGGTAGTCTAGAACTCATTGGCTTTTGTAGAGTAGACAGTAGTGATCAAACACATTTGAAAAGCTACAAAAGATCATTTCCTCTCTGGCTAATTCCTCATCGTACGTAAATGGTATGTTTAGTTTGAAGGGGATATTTTTTGAATTTGTATTTAAACCCACAACGGTGCAATTTTTGTGTCATTTTGGTTATCTTTTTTCCAAAAATTGCTCAAAATTAACTTTGCTAAAAATATTAAATGTGCAAATATTTAGTTTAGTGTACACTATAAAAGAAATATCTGCTAATTAACAGTTTATATATTTCGTGTTTTCCGTTTATTTACAATTGTGAATTGTATTATGGGACCTTGATCTCTTCTCTGTCGACTTTTGATATTGAAAATTCAACTGTACAGTTTAACAAAGTGACTTTTATTAGCATTTTAGTTGTTTTAAATAATATAATGTATTAGCAATAATATATAGAGAAATAAGTCTGTAAATAACAGAAACTATACTGGCAGATTATTACAAGGTTTTTGTACTGTAGTATAAAACACCAAACCAGACATCATTTTAAACTATTAAGAATGTTAACAGAAGTCACTTTTTCCATCTTTTTAGAGTTAAAAGTTGTCAGAAGACAGATCAAGGTCCCATAATGGGATTCAAAGGCATAGATAAAATGGGAAAAATGAAAAATAAAAACACATGAATCACAAAATACGCCAAACTGCTAAGTTATGAATATTTTTACAGTGTAAATTATAGATTATAGTAAAACTAGTTTAGTCTACTAAACTTTAACATTAGTCATTTTTGTATTAAGATTTAAGTATCATTTCATCAGAATTGTAATCTTTTTTACATCATTCAAATGCAGGATAATCTAACTGATTTAATCTTGCAAAAACCATAATCCGATAGTATGTGATTTTACTTCAAATATGCAAACACATTTTATTACTGTAAACATTAACGCTATTTATTCATTAAATAATCATTATTACTCCGACCAATGTGCTTAAACGTTCACCCAACTTCATAAATGAACTCAGTGACATCATTCTCAAGTTTCCCTTATTCTTTTAAATCCCTACAATCTTTCGGTCTGGGCTGTTCCTTCATTCAGACAAGGCCCAAAGAAAATGATAAAAAAGCAAAGCCAGTTACATCAGCATTGCGATGTTCATCACAACTCTAGGATTTCATGAGCTGTATTTCATTGAGTGCTCAGCTTTTAGGTGCCATATCAGATATATATTATATTGAACAAAGTTCTGCTTCTACCAACTCACAAAATTGTCACATTATAGGCAGTTTAGCAACTCATTCCCTATCACAAATTGTTCTCTTAACTTATAGTGCTTGTGTGACATCTTACAAAATATAAGATCAGTTCCAATGCCAGAGTGTTAGATCGGCTTTATTACCATCTGAGGTTTTTTATAAAATGTGATTAAACATGCTTGCAGTCAGAATAATAATGAATTCCCTTGGGTCTCCAGCGCTCACACACTTTTCTCATTTTGTTTAACAAAGATGTTTTCTTCTGGGATTCATTGCCTTTAGAGACACTTTCTCTCACTTTGTGATTCGAGTTTCCACATAAGCTAATGCTGGTCTCATACTAATTGCAGGTCCTTGTGGTGCAGGCTGATGCATTTTGACAGTCCCTCTGGCAGAAATGAGCACTTATGAAATACAGAGCCTTTTGTTGTCACTCCAGGCTCCTGTACTTTCCATTGAGGAACTGATCAGCACTTAATGGCAAGAAAGAGAGAGAGATTGAGCTGGTGAGTGGGTAAACATATATGTTTAATATCATGTATAACTAACTGCAAAACATGTTGGGTTCCACACAATTCCTTCATGTTGTTCCAACACAAATTCATTCATTCATTCTCTTTTTGGCTTAGTCCCTTTATTAATCTGGGGTCGCCACAGCTTATCCAGCATATGTTTTACACAGCGGATGCCCTTCCAGCCGCAACCTAACACTGGGAATCCTCCACACACACTCATTGACACACATACACTACGGACAATTTAGCCTACCCAATTCACCTATACCACATGGTTTTGGACTTGTAGGGGGAAATCGGAGCACCCGGAAGAAACCCACCGAAAACAAGGAGAACATTCAAGCTCCACACAGAAATGCCAACTGACCCAGCCGGGGTTTGAACCAGTGACCTTCTTGCTGTGAGGCGATTGTGCTACCCACTGCGCCACTGTGCAGCCTCCAACACAAATTGAGTTAACTTAATTATTTTTTTACAAATTTAGGTTGATTCAACATAAAACTATTTAATTGTCCCAAAAAATGGTGTTGTTCCATCTAATTTTAAATAAGAACAAGAAGAAAAAACTTTTTTGAGTGCTCTATCATATATAATCTTAATAAAAAAGTTCAAGTTCATCTTGCAAAAATGTTCAAGGTCACCTGTATAGTCTATTGAAGATTGCATCTTTCAGAATGAAATTTAATCTAATTAACACAAAAATAGGGACATCCAACACATTAAAGATGTGTTATTTAGAATGGTATGGTAATATTATTTATTATAGCTGAAAATCGTTCAAGAAATATTTTAGAATACTCTGAGGTGTAAAACAGTAGATTTATATATTATGGTAAAGTTAAAACAATGCCATGCAAGTTTTTCTTACTCCCCTTGTGGTTGATACCATTTGGAAACCATGATTGTGTCCAAAATCACACCCTAAACCTTTAAATAGTGCACTATTTTAGAGGTCAGCCATTTCTAGTGGTATCAAAAATATAGTGGATGTTCTGATGTGCAATCCAGTGCACTACAACAATGAGTGCTCCGAATCGGGCCCAGATGCGATTCAGTTGGCCTTCCCTGGCCCGGTTGGAAGAGGTGTGCTAGAGCACGGTTCGGTCTAGATAGGATAAAGCTGTGAATATGCATATCAATGTAGCATCATTTTTTGTGATGCTGTATAACAATAAGTAATATTTTAACATTACTGTGACTGTTGGGTTTAGGGCTGGGGTAGACGTTAAAAAATACAATTTATTGGGTAGTTCAGTAAACACTATAATACTTGGTACAACTACTGTGACGTTTGGGTTTAGGGTTGGTGTATGGGTAGACATTATAAAATACAATTATTGGAAAATTTAATAGATACACTGTAAAAATGCTGGGTTCCAAATAATTCCTTTGTGTTGTCCCAACACAAATCGATTAAGTTAATTTAAGAATTTAGAGGATAAAACAATTAAGTTGTTTTAAAAAACCATAAGAATTGTGTCATTTTCAACTCATTTTGAATAAATATTTTGAACAATTTGCAAAAGTAATGTTTTGAGTGTAATATAAATAATTCTTGTCAACTCCATAATCCATCTGAGGAATTTATCAATTAGCAAAACTCACAAAAAAGGCTTGAATTCACTCACTTGTCAAATTCATTTACTTGGAGGGTATTGGAGGTGACTTTGAATGCACCACTTAATGTCCATCGACCAGGTAAAATATGTTTAATATTTTACACTATACAATGTGCCACAAATGTCATCACCGTACATGGCAGATCTGTTATTAACAGGATCATAATTCATCTGGTTAAAAGTTATTCTATCACTGATATAATTTTAGAGACATCATTTCAAGATCAAAAAACTTACATAAGCCGCCTTTCCACTAAGCACAACATTTGCACATGACTGTCGGAATACACCCCCTTGTGGCAGTTGCACGTGGTTAAATGAATGAATACTAGAAACTCATAGACCGCTAAAATTTTGGAGGGAATGTGGAGACATATTTTTATTACTCATTTATGAGTAGAATGTTTTTTTTTTATATAGACTTTTTTATGATAAAAAAAAACAAAACAAAAAAAGCCCTCTTATTTCTCATCTCATGCACACAGACCTGCTCGGACAACACTGGAATACATCAAACCCGGTCGGCTGGTCGCATACGGTCTAGTCGCAGGAGTTCAAATATTTTAACGTCTCAAATATTTCAATTGCGTGATCGGAACTCTATGCAGCTCCCGAACTACTCTCTATTGGAAATGAATGACTTCTGGTCTGTCGATTGTTTTGTGCAGAGGCTATAGAGCTTCTTTAATATGTTCTTTCATATTTTACAGTTTTTTCTCCTCAACAATAAATTAAGACAATAAGTTAGGATCTCTGAAGATATAGATTCATTCATTCATTCATTTTCCTTCGGCTTAGTCCCTTTATTCATCAGGGGTCACCACAGCGGAATGTACCGCCAACCTATTCAGCGTACTGTATGTTTTATACAGTGGATGCCCTTCCAGCTGCAACCCAGTACTGGGAAATACACTCTCACATGCATACACATACTGTACACTATAACAAATTTAGTTTATTCAATTCACCTATATGGCGCATGTCTTTGGACTGTGGGGGAAACCGGAGCACCGGGAGAAAACCCACGCGAACACGGGGAGAACATGCCAACTCCACACAGAAATGCAAACTGGCCAAGCCAGCACTCGACAGTGCTAACCACTGAGCCACAGTGTCACCCAGAAATAGATTAATTTAAGAATATTATATGCACTTTGACCAGTCAGACATGTATATTCCATAAATATCTATATGATATTTATCTATAAATATATAACCCACATTTCCATGGTGTGCTGCCATAGTAATAAGCACATCAAAAAATTACCAGTACTGCTCATAAATAAAAAAAAGACTCCTGTTATTACTAATTTAATTTTTATTAATATTTTATGTATATTTATTTTAATTTAAATCACATGAATATGGTCCTGAATGCAGAACTATCACTTGGCCTACATAGTCTGCTTTATCTTTTCACTTCAGCAAATATCATGATTTGAAAAAAAAAAAAAAAACTTTTGCCCATTTTCCCTGAACCAAATGAAAGTTTAGAACAACCATTGTTACATATCTTTTCACTCTCTGGAGATGTAAGGTTTTCTTCTTTTTGGGAGATTTACTCCGATAACATCAGCACACATCAACGGGTGGAAAGATCTAGTGTTCCAAACAAAGACACACATCAGTCAAGGCAGGACAAGAGCTGTGACGAAACAAACGCTCACTTATGTGTGTGTGGGACACGCAGACTGACAATCAGGGCCTCATCAACACTCGAGGGCCCCTTCCCAGAGTAAAGTATTGAGAAACACAAGATTAGATTCCATTTGTGAGAGTCTGATAAATCAGCCAACAGCCAAGAACGAGTCCATACAATATTCTCCATATCAGCAAAGCCAAAGATTAATTTAAGCCCAACACTGTGATATGGAACAAACAATCCCATTAAATCACTTGTACAATTATGTTTTGCCACAGGCTTGGTTTTACAAGGTGATGGAATCAATAACGTTTAATTGTTTTCATTTTCCACTTGCTTTATTAGCAATCTCAAAATCTTGTTTTAGATTAAAATAAATGCATCAATGGATTTGCTAACACACACGCCAAGGCTTGAGATATTAGGTTAGTCAATCCTCAAGTTATTAAAGCCAATGCTAGATTTAGCCAGAGGGCAAAACTCCTGGAGAAAAATATATAAACAGACATGCATGAACTACGTACAGTACACTACAGATTGTGTGTTATGGGAATGGAGTATGAGTAAGTCAACTGTATTGATTTACACGGCAGCAACTGTGAGCGTTTGATACCGTAACTGCGTTCTGGCAGACAGGAGACTATCATACGATATGGATAATATCTAACTGTCTGTCAATTTCATCTTGTGTGAAACGAGAAATCTATTATGTTTCCTGTGTTTGGAAATCCTGCTTTTAAAGGGTCATGAACTGCTTTTCTTTTTTTTTTTTACATTTTGAAATGTTTTCTGAGGTCCACTTTCACTGTTAACAAGCATGTTTTCATTACACAACCTCCAAATTTAAAAGCAATTTCTAAATTTCTGTATTAATTGCTATTTTAAATATACCATTTTTAATATTTGCATCCAATATACTTGACACTGTGTAGTTGTTTTTTTTTTATTATTACTATTTATTACCTGTTCTTAAGCCAATTAAAAATGAAGCAGTGCTTTATTTCACTTTATTTCACATCTCTCTGAAATGCTTGATTCTGATTGGTCAATCACAGCATTTCAAGGTATGTTATTCCCAGATAGCAAACTCCAAAACTATAAGCACAGACTTAACCTAACCTAATTAATAATCATTTTAGCATCGACCACGCAATGTGTAAATACGCAATAGTCACATCGCAGGACGTGCAATGCAGAGTCAAGATTGAAGTTGAGCAGGTACAACATTTCACATAAATATTCAGTTCAGTTCATTTCAGTTTAACCGTAATAAAGTGAACGTTTATCAATTGCTTGTGTTTTTAAGACCTGTGAAAACATTTTTAGTGAGTTTAAATCATTTGGCCACAAGGGGTTATTACATTTGTAGCTTTAACAAAGATTAATCATATTTAATTATTTGCACAATGAAGAATATACAGCTTTATTGTACATTTGATTATTTTATTTCTGTACATGCATACTGTTAGATTCCTTCATTTCTATATTTGCTGTTCTTTAAATTTTCACTGCCTGTAATTAGTTTATTATATATAAAATAATCAAAAATTAAAAAAGAAAATGAATGAATGAATGAATGAAAGTTTGTCTTTTGAAAATTGCGATTTAAATTGCAGAAAATGTAAACATCGCAATGTACTTTTTTTTTCCAATATCGTGCAGCCCTACTACTGTAATAACACAGACTTAACATGTTATGACTGAATAATACATGTTAGTGTAGGCTGCATTCAGCCGTTTTTTTTTCTGCAACCTTCACGTTTAATTAAAAAATAGTTAAATATTACTCAGCTCAATAGTTTGTCTAATGGTGTACTCTTATGCAAGTAGCTGTGTTATACGTGGAATAATGTAGATCTAGATCAGGGGTGTCAAACTCAGTTCCAGGAGGGCCGCAGCCCTGCACATTTTAGTTCCAGCCCTGCTTCAACACACTTACCTGTAGGTTTTAAAGGACTCGATTAGTTTGATCTGGTGTGTTTAATTATAGTTGGAACTAAACTGTGCAGAGCTGCTGCTCTCCATTAGCTGAATTTGACACCTGTGATCTAGGTGATTGTTTTTGAAGAATAAGGGCATACTCAAACTATGTACAGTTGCCTTGAACCGGGCCAAAGCATGCTTGTCCCCCCTACCGTCTCCCCCGATGGCCCGCACTCACATTACATTCGGGCCTGAGCATGCTTACATCATTGATAATGCGCTGTTTAGTAAGTGCTTTCACTCAGCACAGTGGAGATTTCTTTAGTTATATAGCTTTAGTCGTTTGGGATGCAGTGACACACAGTCAAATATTTTGCAGAACAGATCAGCCACTTTTGATGCTCATAAACAATTATAAAGTCCTTGTGTTGCAGGAATTAGGAGATTTGCTAAAGGTGCTGGTGACGTGCAGTGAGGTGTTTCCATCTTTAATAATCTACAACAGTTTGCGTTTATTGAACAGTAAGAATGATTAATAAATTCATATGAAACAGTCCCATAAAAGTCACGTCTCATCTTCAGTTTCGGGCTCAGGCGCGATTTGCACTCACACTACAAGCGTACCGCGCCTGAGCCCAAGTAAACCGCGCTCTGGCACACCTCTTCCAACCAGGCCAGGGCCGCCCAACTGAACCGTGCCTGAGCCCGATTCAGAGCACTCACACTTCTCAAACAATCCGGGAAACAGGCCGGATAGCAAAAGTGTGAGTACGCCCTAAAGCCCTTCAGTTTTATACTGTACAACTTGTTTATAAGCCTGTCAAGATTTATTCTGAGAGAGCAACCACCTAGATGTACATTATCCCTTACCTGAAAATGTTAAGTTAAAACTTATATATATAAGTATTGTAATAAATTTGATTCTAAGCATCCTCTTAGCTGCACCTGCAGAGTATCTTACATGTAAATGAATAATCTGGTTCGTAAAGAAATGAAAAAAAGTGCTTTCAGTAACACTTTTTTGAACAGAATTAAGTGTGTTGCGTTTTTAAATTAAGAGGATGTCTCAATTCATTAGATTATTAATTGATGATGTTGGTGGGGAGGAGACCGAGTACAGTTTTATTAGTTGGAAAAAGCCCTCTGACAAACTATAGACTTCAAATAGTATAATGGAGGTTAGTGGACTAAACCTGTCCAAATCATTGAAAAGGGAGCCTAAAAATAAACAGCTGGCCTCTCGTTTGAACTCATCTCATGTGTCAAAAGCAAACAGCTGAGAAGTGCAAAATGAGCTGCTTCAGGAAATCAAAATAATTACACGTATATAAATGATAGCTTGGCCAAGCCACGGCAATGTTCAACACCATCAGCTTTCCAACCACTGATGGCGGAATGTTGGTCAGTGTAAAGCCTCTGAAAATAAACTTCAATGAAACCACCATTTGACAGAAGTGTAAGAGTTTGTGCTCGCTAAGACTTCATTTCCTCTCCTCTGGACATTCCGAGCTCTTTTCAGAAATCTCTGTTCAGAAATCTTGTGGATTTGATATTCGTCCTGAATATATTTAATTTTTTTTTAACACATCCGATATGCACTTCGACTGCAAGCTCATGCCAGAGATGAAAGAAGCTCTGTATTCCTGAAAGGACGTGCAAACAAGTATTGTTTTTTCATCAACTCTTTTTGACATTTAAATATCTCTGCAATATTTTTTCTGAGATTACTAGAATTGTTCTTATTCTTTCTTTCCACGTAACTAATGGCATGTTGAGCACAGAAAGCTCAACGGATAATTCCCAGGCTTTTACAGTTTCTTCGACCAAAACAAATTACAGTTAAGTGTTGAATGGATGGAAACTTATTTAACCAGTGATGGAGAAATGATGGTGCTCAGACCTTCAGGGTCTCTATCAAATGATGGCATGTCTACTTAGGCTGCATGAATATGTAAGCAAAACCATCTAATACTTTAGCACAGAAAAGTGTTCATCCATAAAGGAGAGCAGTCACTGGCCACGGGTGACCTCTTGGAATGTTAATGGTGAAAGACTAAACATTTGAAGAAATATTTCAACAATTTATGCTTAAGTGTCAATTCATCTTTTTAATGCCTATCTTCAGCAACATAAGAATATATTTGTTAGAAGTGCGTATAATTCACATTTAACATAATTTTTTTAAAGATGGGCACTTAATTAAATGCCAATTCTGCAGTATATGTGATTATTTTTTGACTGAACATTTAGCTGTATATAGGACACACTACATTCTCTTATCTGAATAGCACACGTGGTTGCTTTGTGCTGGTTCATTGCCTGGTCAGAGGGTGGTTTCTACATTGGGGAAACCTTGTAATGAGACCTTGATCTCTGTTCAATGCGCTGAAGAGGCAGATCAAGTGGGCTTGGCCTTCTTTTATAGCAGTTAAGCCCCGCTACAGTACGTGGTCACATCAAGGCCTTAAACCCACATACTGAATTTGGATCCAAGATTTAGCTTACAGCTGGGTATTTGCCACTGTCACACTTCCAAATGTGCTGCACATCCTTGCTTTTTCAATCTATTCCTCCAATTCTATTAAAATTATAATTTCTTTATTTTATTTTCAATACGTTGACAAGTTCTGGGAAGTTTTTTAATCCATTTACTGGGTTGTTTTTTGAGCATTTTTTCAGTCTTGGGTAAACTTCTTTCTTTCATAAATGATGGGTTACATTTCCAAATTCTTAATCAAATTGGTGTTTGATTAAGACTGTATGATTTTTATTTTGGGTAAACTGGTCTCACTTTAAGCAGCCATAATTACTAGGTACTTGCATCAAAAATAATTACAATGAACTTTTTGTTTTTTATATTGTATTGCACAACACTTTTTGTGCTATTGAGGTGGGATAGAGGTAAGGTTTTAGGGATAGGTTTGGTGGTATGGGCTTATGTGGGTTAAGGTGTAACTGGTGGGTCAACAGTGTGATTCTAAACATAATACAGAAATAAATTATAGATGTAATTACATGCAGATAAGTTTTTAATGTGTTAAATTTTAACAAACAAATTAAATTTAGTATTATTCAACTTAATTTGTTTGTTTAAATTCAGCCCAAATAAATAGTTTACAACCACTTGCCTTAAAAAAAATTGTAACTCCAAAGAATCATCTTTAAATCATTTTTCTTCAGTGAACATTGTACCAACTTGTTAATTTAAATATATGCAAATAGTAACTAAGGTGACATAGTCAAAGACTGTAGAAAACAAGATGTGTCACTCATATAGTTTTAAATGGGGAAAAGTGTAACGGTCAATATGGCGAATGAAGCTCCGCCTACTACAGGAGCCAATTAGCAATCTATATAGGCTGAGGATTCTCCGGGGGAGTGGCTCAGACCAGACGTGAGTTTCTGCAGATTTTGTGTGATTTAAATGTTTAGAAATTAAAGTAAAGAGACAGTTGTTGTGTAATTGTATTGGAGAATTTGATGTTTCCCCATTCAAACAGAATGCCCAAGCATATTGCCTGAGAGGCATTTCAAAGATGGCCACCAAGTGAAATAACTTGCCTTAAAGGGACTTTGACATAGTATAGGTTGGAATGAGTAAATTTTTCAGTGTTTGCTAAAAGCTGCATTATGTATTCCAACCACATTAGTTGAGTTGAGAAAATTATGTGATTTTTGTGTTAGCCAGTGACTGAGCTAAATGCCCCCTTTACCGAACAACCCAGCAGTTGAGTTATTGAATGTGGGTTTTCTGAGCATTTTCGAGAAAAACTGGTTCTCCTCAGAACCCATCAACTGGCGTATTTCTCCCTGAAGTACATGTTCTGATATTTAATTTAATCTATAAACTTTTACTGTGCTTTAAGTCATAATATTTTATGCAGGGTTGCAATCTCCGTGAGCAATTGGGTGCTGCATCAGTGTTTTTATGTGACAGCAGAACAAAAATAATTTGTATAAAATAATTAATTTTTTCTCCTCAAAGATACTCTCTATAATATCTCTGGATGCTAAAATAAATTCCTAAAGCTTCACGTTGTTTCTTCATTGGCAGTTTATTTATGTTGGTCACTGCATCTTTTGGATGTACTGTAGGTGAAAAGAAGGGTCACAGTACTTCCACTGTTAGGTTGAGGGCAGTTCTGGCATGAGAACCTGTGCTGTCATGGTGGAAATGTGTAATAACAGATACTGGGTAATGTGTTTGTTAAATGAGCTTAAATATATCTGTATTGTATATACTGTAGGTTAAACACTACTAAATTTGTTTTATCATGAACTGTAATACAGGTATCATATAACCTTGTTTCAATGTATGTTTTACAAAGGTTTCAAGAGTTCACACTTAGCTGATGATTGATTATAAAGCAAGTTTGGCATGCTGTCCCGGGAGAGAGCCCTGAGCTCAAAAGGTCCTTAAGCCCTGGGCTCCCTCCCGTTTGCAGGGCGAGAGGGGAGCTTTGAGCTCAGGTAGATCTCGAGAACTCCCTAAAATGCTTCGCTCGGGACAGCATTGAAGAACCCCCCAAAAGGCAATAAAGATCAATGCAATATCTGGCTGCTGGTTATAAAGTGTAAAAAAGGTGGTACTAGAAAAGGCTTGTAAGAGCAAAAATGGGACCGGTGCCGGCGTAAATGGTGAGATAAAAGTTGTCGCTGCTACTGAAGTGGTGTACTGGCAGACGGAATATGTACAACTATGTGTGCTCCCGTGGCAGTGTTTAATTGCATTGACCGGGCGGGAGAATGTGGTGATTTAAGGCAGGTTTGCGTGAGCTCTGTTAGAGAGGCTTACTATGGCAGTGTAAAATGTAGAGATAAAGTTCAGCAAAGTGTCTCTGCGGCTGCAGAGGTACGGTAAGTGTCAGTATCATGGAAATATTGAATGATAACTTGTGTCCACAGAGGCGTTTTAACTACTGTGGCAGAGCTGAGTAGTGTATCAGTATGAAAAATTGGAAGTATAAATGAGCTCAGCAGAGCAGCACTGCTGCGGCAGTGGTGCAGAGGGGGATGAAGCTCAGCGGAGCATCTCTGTTGTGCAGAGGTGCGATGGAAGTCAATAATAAAAAGGTAAAAAATACGCTTCTGCAGAACTGCTTTGGCAGTGCTGGGGGTGTTTCAGTAGTGGTATGGATGAATGATAGTGTATATGAGCTCAGGCAGAGCGTCACTGCTGCAGCAGTGGCGCAGAGGGGAATGAAGCTCAGTGGAGCGTCTCTGCTGCTGCAGAGATGCAATGGAAGTCAATACTGGAAGGAAAGTACGCTTCCGCAGAGATGTTTTAACTGCTGTGGCAGTGCTGGGGAGTGTATCATTATTGAATGACTAAATGAAAGTGTATATGAGCTCAGGCAGAGCGTCACTGCTGCGGCAGTGGTGCAAAGGGGGAATGAAGCTCAGCGGAGCGTCTATGCTGCTGCAGAGGTGAAATGGAAGTCAATATTGGAAAGAAAGTATGCTTCCGCAGAGACATTTTAACTGCTGTGGCAGTGCTGGGCAGTGTATCAGTAGTGAATGACTAAATGGAAGTGTATGTGAGCTCAGGCATAGCGTCACTGCTGCTGCAGTGGTGAAATGGGATAGAAGAGTTGTGTGAACTCCTGCAGGAACATTGGTTCCTGTCAATAATAATGTGCATGAGCTCAGCTAGAACTATATTGTTGCTGCAGTAGTGCAATGGATGAATGTAGCTCAGTGGAGCGTCTAGAGCATCGTTACTAGTGAGATGATGCTACAAAGGAATTTAATTAAGTGGAGCTGCTGTAGAGGTGTTATAGTGGTCAATATGGAAGCAATATGAGTTCTCGCTAAGCATTTACAGCTGTATTATTGCGGGGGAGTGTGACTGGTGAAATTTTGGAAAAGTAAGTGTATATAAGCTCTTTAAAGAGCGTCACTGCTGTGGCAGTGGGAGCTTGGGGCTACCCCTGTGTAAGTCCGAGCTGCAAAGAATGAGAGTAAGTGAAATTATGGAAAAATTATGAAGAGAAAAAGAAAAGGGGAAGACAGTAAAAGGAGTCGTATGCTAGTAGGATGGAAAGCAGGGAGTATAAACAGAGTCATGCTGCTTAGAAACTAGGTTGAAGTCTGCTGCCGAGAATCAGCTGGGCTTCTCTGAGGTGATATTGGCTGAGGCAAATGTAGGATTTATAGATGTTGAAGGACCAACGACTGAGAATTTGTATGTGTTGTTGGGAGACTCTGCTCATGCAGAGCGTCACTGCTGCGGCAGTGGTGTAGAGGGGAAATGAAGCTCAGCAGAGTTTCTCTGCTATTGCAGAGGTGCGGTGAAAGTCATTATTGGAAGGCAAGTATGATTCCACTGATGCGGTTTAACTGCTGTGGCAGTGCTGGGGAGTGTGTCGGTAGTGAATGGCTAAATAGAAGTGTGTGTGAGCTCAGGTAGAGCGTCACTGCTGCGGCAGTGGTGCAGAGGGAGACTAAGGCTCGGAGGAGTGTCTCTGCTGTTGTAGAGGTGCAATGGAAGTCAGTGGTGTAGATAATTGAAGCTAAGCAGGGCATATCTACAGTTGCAGCTCAGGCAGAGCATAACTGCTGCAGCAGTGGTGCAGAGAGACAGTAAGGCTCGGCAGAGCGTCTCTGCTGTTGCAGAGGTGCAGTGGTGGTCGGTACTGGA
This sequence comes from Danio tinwini, assembly GCA_903798205.1. Classification (NCBI taxonomy): domain Eukaryota; kingdom Metazoa; phylum Chordata; class Actinopteri; order Cypriniformes; family Danionidae; genus Danio; species Danio tinwini. The sequence goes on from CAIGQZ010007154.1 coordinate 7,336,988, forward strand.
GAGTTATGAGTGCTTCCGCGGGAATGTTAAATACTGTCAGTAGTGATATGTAGAGATGAAGGTAAATAAGGGCTTAGCTAGAGTGGAGTGACACTGCAGTTGCAGTGGTGCTATGGGTGAGTATAGCTCAGCTGAGCTTTTCTGCAGCTGCAGAGGTGTAGTGGGTCAGTGTGGAGGCAATGTGTGCTCCCGCAGAAGCATTTACTGCTGTATTAGTGGGTGTGTGGGGGAGGGGATATAAAAAATAATGAAGAACCAGCCATGTTCAATCATAATCACGTGATCCTCTCAAAATCAGTTTATAAATAAACTTCACTTAGTGATCAGATCAATAGATATGAAGGGGACAAAGCCATTCCCTTAAATCCTTTTTTCTTACTGTTCATTGGTTGAGTTACAGTACATGGGTCTCTAAAATGGTTGATTGTAATTGGTCAGTTTTTTTATTTTAATGTAATAAAATTATTTATTTTAATTGATTAGCTCATTGAGTGACACGGTGGCTCAGTGGTTAGCACTGTCGCCTCACAGCAAGAAGGTCACTGGTTCGTAGTCCCGACTGGGCCAGTTGGCATTTCTGTGTGGAGTTTGCATGTTCTCCCTGTCTTGCCGTGGGTTTCCCTTGGGGTGCTCTGGTTTCCCCCATAGTTCAAAGCCATACGCTATAGGTGAATTGAATAATCTAAATTGGCCGTAGTGAATGAGTGTGTATGGGTGTTTCCCAGTACTGGGTTGCAGCTGGATAGGCATTTGTTGTGTTAAACATATGCTAGAGAAGTTGGCGGTTCATTCTGATGAGCGACCCCTGATAAATAAAGGGACTAAGCCAAAGGAAAATTAATGAATGAATGAGTATCTCCTTTTATTTAAGTACCCATGTAATTAGTGGTGTTCTTTTGGTCGTACTATGATCAGTGTGTGTTTTAAAAGTTTGTAAATCTCTCTCACATTGATAGATAGATAGATAGATAGATAGATAGATAGATAGATAGATAGAT
>CAIGQZ010007154.1:7340472-7365895 GCA_903798205.1 Danio tinwini
AAACCATACTTCTACGTCACGTTGTGGTCAGCCTCAAAATAGGAGGAAATTGCATCCAATTTTTTTATGTCAGAAAATGTAATAAAAGAGACTTATTGTGTTTCTATCACTCCAGTATAAATGTGGACACACTATACCTACACACAGATCTGTCCAAACAGCTTATAAAAGATGATTTTCATCATAGGTGCCCTTTAATAATGCAAACCACAATCATTTTCACTGTTCTGTAGAATTTTTGCACTCTTATCTTAAATTTGTGTGTTATTTTTGGTCATTTTTGTGACATTTTTACCACAAGTCTCCTGTAACTTTACTGTAAAATCAAGTTCAATTAATTTAATTGAGTTGTATGGATATTGTTTGTTCTGTAAGTTGTTACTCAACATTCTTGCTGTGTTGCTTGAATCAAAAGCTCTCTCTAAAAAAGATCTGTTCTATTTTTACCCAAATTTATGTAAAATGTGGAGAGAAAAAGCTGTTGGTTTATAAAAGTAACCCAACAGTTTGGTTTGTCCCAATTTTACTAAACACAATAGAATACACATGCAATGTCTACGTTGGTCTTGTAGGCTGCAGACAAAAACAAACATGGACAAATACATTTGACAAATATATTCTAACTAATGAAAAACTGATGTGTATAAATCATTTTTTAAACTCTAATAAGGAAATGCTTCATTAAAGAATACAAGAGGTAGGGGAGAGCAGGCAACGAAAGTAACATGGGACGAAAGTAACAAAGCAATTTTCTCGAAGCCATGACAACATTTGCTTTCCAGGCTATAACAGCACATTCAGCATGCAATTCTTAATGAAGCTGCCAAATATCACCTGGTTTCAGGACCTTGCCACGCGGTTAGGTCAGAATTTCAGTTTTTAAATGCACAAAGTTAATTAATAAAGCTGTTTTTTAAATTTATTTATTTATTTCATGCATCACAGCAATAAACAATATACAGGTTATTTAGTAAAATAACACATCCTTAAGTTTGCAATGTGTGAGTTTATCAGTTCAAAAGTAAATCAGGTTTAAATAGCAAGCTTTCCTGTGGGGCTGAAAGTAATTTATGTAAATTAAGTTATTTATGTCCCACTGCTAATAGACAAATCTTATTTTTCACTTTCACATTAGAGTTTCAGTGTTTTGATTCATATGATTATAAAATAATGCATATTGCCAAAAAAAAATAAAAAATCAAAGTTTTTTTTGAAAATGTTGACATTTAGCATTGTTGGGTTGCTTCTGAAACATTTGATTTAAAACGATAATGCAGTTTAATATTTTTTGCAAAAATAAAGGACAGAATAGGCGACGCAGTGGCACAGTAAGAAGGTTGCTGTTTCGAGCCTCGGCTGCGTCAGTTGGCGTTTCTGTGTGGAGTTTGCATGTTCTCCCTGCGTTCGCATGGGTTTCCTCCGGGTGCTCCGGTTTCCCCCACAGTCCAAAGACATGCAGTACAGGTAAATTGGGTAGGCTAAATTGTCTGTAGTGAATGAGTGTGTATGGATGTTTTCCAGAGATGGGTTGCAGCTGGAAGAGCATCCGCTGTGTAAAATATGTGCTGGATAAGTTGGCAGTTCATTCAGCTGTGGCGACCCCGGATTAATAAAAGGACTAAGCCGAAAAGAAAATGAATGAATGAATAAATATTTCTGCAGTTAACATTAACAAGGCCATAGTCAGATATATTTAGAATAAACAAGATTAAGCAAAAAGTGTTGTGTTACTTTTGACCCACTTGTGTGTTACTTTTGACCCTACTGACAGGGTCAAAAGTAACACCTTTACATGGACACCAGTAATCAAATTATTTGCCTAAATCGAAATTAGACAATAATATGATTAAGGTGTTTACATGAGTTGCTTTATGTATGTTCCTTTCATGACCCTGTTTTACATGTCATAGCACATAATTCGATTAACTTGATTGCGTCACCACAATATCCACATTTCTTTTGGAGTTTTATGTCATTTAGAGTATTTCATTTTTAGTTTGTCGACTTTACCATTTTAACAACTTTAACATTTCCTGCATGCCCCCCTTGACAAACGAGATATTGGATGCAAGTATGAACTGCTGGAAGATTGTTGTTTTAATGGAATTTGATACCACATGCCGTTTTGGGGAAAAAACCTCTGCATTTGGCAATGCATGTGTCTGTGGTTCTTTACTCCCAGCAAGCATTTTTTGGTTTTAAAAGATGTCTAATAGATGTCTAATAGACGTCTAAACTTAGTAGTCTTGGCTAAACAGGACTAAATTTGGGCTGTTAGTGAAAATATAATAGATGTCTAAGAATAGGCCAAAACTAGACTAGTCATCAAATAAACAGAAATGAATGACTACACATATAAAGTCTGTCTAATCTGTCTATTTGATGACTAGTCTAGTTTTGGGCTATTCTTAGATGTCTATTAGACAGCCCAAGTTTAGCCTTGTTTTAGCCAAGCTGTCTAAGTTTAGATGTCTACTAGACGTCTATTAAACACAAAATTGTTTGCTGGGCTGACTTTGTAGGTGCAGAGAATAGTGATAAACAGTCGCGTGTGTATAGACTATCCTGTCGCAAAATGCAGCGAAAATCCTACACAACGGTAATAGTTTGATTAAGGTGTTTACATGTCTGTACTGCACTTCAATAATGCGACTAAATCTGCATACTACAGTCTTAATTTAATTTCTGTTTAGTTTGATTATGACCTTAATCAGATTAAATGAATCAAAAATCGCTGTTTACTGGTAGACTCTTAATCAGAGTATTGTCCTAATCAGATTATAATCGGATTATTGGTGTCCATGTAAACATACTCACTGTTCAATTTATGTTTAAAATTAAATTATTTTGAAGTTGTTCCAAATAGCACTAGATATTGATAGACCGCACTCATGAGTTAGTTTCCACGGCAAAAAATATTTTTCCGTCTAAAACATTGTCTTTTAAAATGAGGTTTTTATGAAAATGGTACTTTCGTCCTCACTCTTCCTAGCAGTTTGATAGAGTTTAAAGAATCCTTCACTGAATGAGCTGCATCAACAAAATTGGACTCAATTGTACTTTATCGGCAGATATACGTTTTTTTTGATTGAAATCATTTGTTGGTCTCAATCTGTCTCTCTCTTCTCTCTCGGAAATATATAAATAGACTATGGGAGAAAAAGATGTGAATGTGTGAATTCCATAACTATATGCAATAAACACCAGACTATTAAGAGTGACTATTGCTATATACGATTGTAACATATAGCCAGAACTATTAGAATGAATTGCATCCCTTAATCCACCCTGTGGTTTCCGTTACTCTCAGAATTCACAGCATGGATTGTGGCGTCTGTAATAGTAATCCAGTTAGAATAAATAGCCCCTAAACATGGTGTTGTTCTTGGCAGGTGAGCCTTCTGTACAGCTGCGGTGAATACAGGGTTTCTCTGCTTTATCACACCATCTCTCCGCTCCTTCATTCTGCCAACTCAACACAGCTCTCTCTCGCTGTCTGTCTATCCATCTGTTGCTTTCTCAGTCTGTCTGTTACTGCTTCTCTAGCTCCGTCTCCCTCTCCACATGTCCTTTCTTCCCTTTAACTGCCTCTCGGTTTTCTCACTCTTTCGTTCTGCCAAGCCGCTGTCATTTCTCAACCTCCCACATCCTTCTGCTGCCCACATTTATACCCAGCATCATGAGTAAAGGTTTATGTGTAGATCACCCTTCCTCTTCTCCACTGGAGTCTGATGCTGGTGCAATTAATCATGAATAAGTAGGTGCCAATACTTCTGAATGCCATTTTTTTATGGTGTAGTGACCGCATATACACAGAGGAGGATTGGTTTTCCTTGATTCTGGGATTCTATGGTTTATGTTGTATGCTTAACGGCTAACCAGATATAAGCAAGGTAAATAATGTGTTAATGGTTTCACGGGGTTGGGATTACACTTGTCTGTGTATTACAATCTATTGCATTAAACTCCCAAGGTGTCTGTGCACATGTGTTTCCATAAGGGAGAACAGTTGAGACTGGGATAAGAGTTATCTGCTAAAACGCTTAACCAGCAAATGAAGACTTTGCTATTGTGAGCCTACAGCTGACCACAAGTGTACAAAACAACCTAAATGAAGAAAGCGGCATCATTTAAAAAGGAATTACTTTATGACAATGCAACTATTTGCAAAAGTTTTTCGTGAAAAGTCTGATGAACACTCAGAGATTTGTTAATTATTAACCATAATTATATGTCCTTACGCTGATGAACCAAGTTTTGCCTATTCTGTTAATCCATGGATTTTATAAAAAGACCAAAGGGAGCATGAAACAGAAGTTGCTGAGACTTATTTCATTAAGTTGATGTACTGGGTGGTGGGTGAAGCTTTTTTTCCACATCATTCACTCTTTGCAAACTAACTGTAATCAACTCTGAAAACTCTATTGACACAGTTTCAATTTACTAGAACTTTTATGTTAAGCTGCTTTGACACAATCTACATTGTAAACGTGCTACAGAAATAAAGATGAACTGAACTGAATTGAGTTGTAGAGGGGGCAGGTTAAGAATATTGTCATAAGCCGCCACTCCACTCCTTTATAGACTGCGTGGACCCTGTTAAAATAGGGTGGACCTTGGTGCCTACTCTTAAACTAAGTGTATATTAACTACTATCATATGTCAGTCTTTTTAGAAAAAAAAAACTGCATCAAAAGTGCAAAAAAAATGCAGATTTTCTTTTTGAATTTTCGGTAACACTTTATAATAACTACACACTATGAATCATTTATTAGGCATTAGCATATAGTGAATTAATTATTTGTTAAGCATTAACTCTACATTAACAGAAGCTAGTAAGCAGTTTATAACGCTCTATTCTTGACTTATAAGCACAGGTGTAATGTGCTTAATAATTGTAATTTTATAATTTGTGACTGATTGATTTTTCATTAATAAATCCAGTATTGCATTATTTGCAAACCATTTGTATATAAGAGTAGTTGGTGGTTTTTAAGATCATTCAGAATGAGTTAATAAATAATTAATAAATTATTAAAATCAACATTTATATATCTTATTATTCAGGCATATAGTAATGGTTAAATCCTTTACAAATGACAAATAACATTGCCGAATAACAGGAGTGTCAAAATACAACATACAATTGGATAAAAAAACAACAACTATATAATAATTATTGTTTTAATTAAACAATAATTGTTTAAACTGCACAGTAATTTTATTTTAGATAGGGTTACAAAGATTTATTTTTCATTTGATACAGTTTCATTTGCATATCTTCAAATTAATAGAAATGAATAAAGTTGTTGATGTTCTTTTTTTTTCCTGTTTAGAATATAACTGAGCCTTTAATTGTCATTTATAAGGGATTTATAAAGCATAAAGAGTCCTCACTTTAGATTAGGTCACAAAACTGGATGAAGTTGAGTTAATAAAGCATTTATTAACACACAAATTAACTATTAGTATATGCCTCAATAATAAGAATTATAAATGTTTATTTGAATATTTTATTAATTATTTACTTACGCATTCTGAATGATCTTAAACTACCACCAACTATGTTTAAATAACTGGTTTGTAAATGATGCAATACTTAATTTAGTAATGGAAAATGAATCATTAACAAAGTATGAAAACACAATTATTCAACATATTACACCTGTGCTTTTAAGTCAAGAATAGAGCATTTGTAGCTGCAGTTATAAACTGCTTACTAATGCAGAGTTAATGCTTAACAAATAATAAATTCACTATTTGTTAATGCTTAATAAGTGGTTCATAGTGTGTAGTTATTATAAAGTGTTACAGCAAGTTTAGATGTTTAATAACTGCAAATAATAGGCATATGTCTTGCTAATCTTTTCAGATTTCTTGCAAGTTAACATGTAAAATATAAATGATCACCGAAACAGGCTACAATGAAAACCGCCAAATAAGTGTTTTATTTAATACTGAAAACAACGTGATTATAATAGCCTATTATTATACCTCTCACTCCACTCATTTTTATTACTTTATCTCTTTTCTTGACCAGTGTCAAGCTAGTTTAATTTTCAGAGCTACTGCATCAGTCAAATCAAGCCAAATAAAGAAAAAATATGCTCGTAAAGCAAAGTGCTGACTCTGAGCAACAGTTGGACAATTCCATTTTAGTGCAGTGGAGAGGAAATAAAGATTTTATTGATAAACAATGAATAAAAGATGCTGTTAATCATCAATATTAAATTTCATTCATAGTTTATAATTTCATTCATAATGCCTTCTATTTAGAGTTTTCCATAATTAAGACATTTTTTGGTCAGAGTGGGCCAGCCTTCAGTTTGATTGGGCCAGTACCACCCTGGCCCTTATGTATAGCCTCGCCACTGCTTCAAACATGGCAGCAAGTGGTCAGATTTTGATTGAAGATTACAAAAAAATAAATAAATAAAAAATCAGTGATAGTTATTTGATAGTGGGGTCTATATGACCCCAGTCAACTTTTCCTTTTTTAAAAAAAAAATTCCCTTCATGTTACTGAAAAATATTTCTGGTATTTGGGGTCAATTGGAACTCTTTATGATGGTCTTCACATTTTTCCTAGACAATATGAAGCAGTGTAGCAGGGTGTATTGCCCTGTTTAAAGAGGACATCTCCATCATGGACATCATTGTCAAGAAGGGGTGAACTTTATCTGTTGCAGTGTTAAGTGCAGTAGTTAGGCCCCAGAGTTAAGCAGAAGAACTTTGCCCAGATTGACACTTTTTCTCCACTGCCTTGGTGTGGCATAACGGTGCCATTACTTCCCCAGTTAAACAATGTACACATAGAGGGCTATGAATGTGATATAAAAGAAAATTATACTCATTGAACCTGCAGCCTTTTCCCACTGCACCAATGTCCAGTTCCGACACTTGCTTGCCCAGGTGCTTTCACTGGTGGCCAGTATTCATAATTGGTACTGTTACTAAACTTCATCTACACAGCCCCAGTGTTGTGATACATTCTTTCAGTATTAACCATCATTACCATTTATGTGACTTATGCAACAAAATACTTTTTTTTGATCACACCACATAAGATAGCCTTAATTGCTCTGCCACATCGATAAACATTTTGCAACCAGTACAGTGTCTCTCTAGTGGTTTGTCTCTTCATGTACCACTAATAGTAAATTCTCACCACCGCTGACCCTGGGGTTTCAGAGCTTCTAATCTATCCAGACCATATGTGGCCTTGCTTACCTGTTACTGGTCAGAATGTTTTGGATTAACTGTTTATGTTGTGCTACATTTTTTTTTATTTTAAGGACAAATCCTTGCCATGCTTTACTTATGGATTTCCAGTACAGACATCCAGCTTAATTAAATATGTGTTCAGGGATTTTAATCTTTTGTTTTACTATATGGTTTGGGGATAATTATGAGGGTAAATAAATAATGACAACATACATTTTTATTGCTTTAAATTTGTGTTACTACAATATTATCTAAGCTCTATTGTAAAATGGTGGAAATAAGTAGTAAAACACAGTAGGCCTGTGTTCAATGCCTACTGTAGTCTCAATGATATTAAACATTTTCTTTAGTGAAATGTTTTAACAAAAATTATTCTTTTGTGAACTTTTGTACATCTTTCTTTAAATTCTTCTTTGTATTGGTTTCTAGTAAAATTCAGAAACAACAGCAGACTCTGACTACTCACCAAACTTTTATACAATTTTAACCCCGTAATCCGTCTTTCACAGTCTTTCTCAGTTGTTAATTAAAATTTCTAATTTATACTTCCACTGATTTCTCAATGAATGACAAATTGTTTGAACCTGAAGAGTTAGAGTGGAGGCTAATGGGTAGAGCGTATTGAATCATGCAGAGTAATGGCTCCAGTGGTTTAACATTCAAAAAAGTCTGCGCTTTGAATTGGAAATGTAGATTTTAGGAACCAGGGACCCAAGAGAATGTAACTGTATAGCTACACAGCTGCTGCAGTCAGCACAGGTTCTACATTGGCTCCAGCCAAACACCGAAAAGTCAGTGCTTCAGTTTAAGGGATACGGGGGAGAAAAAAAAAATCTTAGGATGGAAGTTGAGAGACCCTTTTCACTCAATGTTTTAAGTGTGTAAAATTTCAGTCCCACAGTTGGTTTCTTTAAAAAAGCATGTCTGAAAGTATATGTATTTGCTGAGAGATTGGTTTTTGAATTTACAGAGACAACATTTTGACAGTAAGAGATCTCCAAATTTTCTTGTTAATAAATCAGTTTGTTTCACATTGCTGGCAGATCCCTTATTCTGCAAATCAACTTGAAACAAGTTTTGAAGAGACTCTGTTTGATACCTAAACTGTCAGAATAGCATAAAAAGGTCTGTTGCTTCTTTAAATATTGAGTATTTTCTGCATTATTGAATGCACATGCCAAAATGTTAAGTACTTTGAAACTGCTTAGGTAGTTTTGCGCATTCCTCCATGGTGGAAGCGCTGTATTATCCAACATACTGAAGGAATGTATATTAAACAGATTTAAATACATTAAAACTGCATGGAAGCTTTTGGGCACTGGCTCCTTCATGGTTCCCCACAACAAATACTTACTTAGAAATCAAGACTGTAGAAGTTTTGTTGCCTTGTGGAAACTGTGTGTTTATCCCAGGGCTAAAGACACATGACTCAAGAGAGTTTTTTATTGGACGCAGCAGGTGAGCGGCAGAGGGCCAGCCCACCCATACTGAAAGAGACACCTCCTGTTTGAAGGAAGAGGGGAGCCGTGTAACCCAAGAGCAACAGGGCACGCAGGGGTTTTTCAGGGTTATGCATGCCAAGCGCAGGATCTCAATCTGGCAAATTCTGCTGGAGTTGGGAGCTGGCACTAGGTTCAAAGCCTTGGACCTTGATTCTAAATGTTGTTGATACCATGTCAGGAGCAAGAATATGCTGATATCTCGATTACACAAACAGCTTAGGGTGACTTCATGCTAGAGTAGACTGTGAGAATAAATAAACCTACAATGAAAGGGGTCCAGGGGTGCTGCCTTGGAATAACAATTTTGCCCACTAGTAAACTGTGGAGTCTGCTCTAGCACTAGTAGCGTGAAATTTGCATTTGCCTCTTATAGCGCCATGTCCAAAAGTTTATCTGGAGTATACGGTACTGTATGTGTGTATAGCACTGCTGTTCACCCAAGAGCTCCACCTTTCTGGAACAGCCTCCCTCGACATATCATATCCTGTAACTAACTGGAATATTTTAAATCCTTGCTGAAAACACATCTCTATTCTATTTCTTATTACTGCCCTTAGGGGCGGAGTTGGTGTATTGATGTGCAATGGATGTGTTTTTAACCAGTTTTTTTTCCTATAATGTTGAATGCGTAAAACTATTTTAATCTGTTGTTTTTAAACAAATGTTAATGTTGTTGTCGACAAGTTTACCCCTCACAAGAGAAAACTGCATACTTTACTCTTAAAAATAAAGATGTTCACCATACTTGTAATCAGTTTTAGTTATAGGAGGGTTATGATCCTGACCACAAAACCTTGTGTCTTGTGTTGCACAGATAAGTTTTTGACAATAGCCAAACATTCACAGTACAGTAGGGCTGCATGATGTTGGAAAAATCTGGCACTGTGATTTTTTTTCATTTTGCGATATATATTGCAATATATATATATACAATTTCACCAGATGACTTATGGTCCGTATTCACTGAGTTCGGTACACTTTTATGGCCGTTTCCACTGTCAAAAGGTACCAAAAAGCGAACCATACTATACCACTTTTTGGGTACCAAAAGGCGTAGCAAAACACAAGCAACAGAGGTTTACAGAGATACGTCACTAGCTCGTGCACAAGTCAGGAGAATGAAAACAAAGGAAGAGCTGTTTTAAATACACAGCTGAGACATGATACCGTAATAATGTATACATATAATAACAAGCCATGACTGACCTGAGCTTAAACAAACCTATCGACATCTTGATGAGCAGCCACAAAGCAAAGAATAAGAGCAGAATCTACCCTGTGCCCCGTCGTTGTTTACAAGGCCATCTAAAGCACGAGCAGTTTCTCTTTCTACGGAGAGCTCGCATGCGTGTCTATATTTAAATTAACGAACTTCTTGAGGTGATGATAATTACATTAATTCATTTTCTTTTTGGTTTAGTTCCTTTATTATTCTGGGGTTGCCACAGCGGAATGAATCGCTAACTTATCCAGCATATGTTTTACGCAGCGGATGCCCTTCTAGCCGCAACCCAACACTGGGAAACACCCATACACTCTTGCATTCACACACATATACTACGGCCAATTTAGCTTATTCAATTAACTTGTACTGCATGTCTTTGAACTGTAGGGGAAACCGGAGCACCCGGAGGAAACCCATGCGAACACGGGGAGAACATGTAAACTCTACACAGAAATGGCAACTGACCCAGCTTGGGCTCGAACCAGAGACCTTCTTGCTGTGAGGGGATCGTGCTACCCACTGTGCCACCGTGATGCACATGATAATAACATGCACATGATTATTGAAGTGCTTCTGACATCTGATCCTTTCAGAAATGGACAAACGCAAGAGTGAAGTGCGAAAAACAAAACAAAGGAGAAGCCCAAAAAACAAAAGAGCAAATGATTCTTTCAGCAACATAAACCATGAACAAACTGCCATGTTTAACATCACCTTTTGGACTATTATGAACTCGGAATGACGAAATTACTTTCTAACAAGAGGTTACATGTGCTGTTAAAGATTAAAGATACAGATGAGAGGTTAGCACTGACTGTGGGCTATATGTTGCGGGTTGTTTTTGAACCTAAATAAAGACTAAATGTATACTGTGTGTAGTTTTTCTGTAATTACCATTGGTACTATTTTGGCAGTGGAAACGCAAGCCTGATAAAGGTGACCCATACTCAGTGGAAACGGGCCATTATTATCTCTATTTAGAATTAATTTATAATGTTAGATCCGTTGGGATGATTCTGCAGTGGGAGTGCATCTCCATAAAATCTAATAAGCAATCTATAAATTTCCTTGACACGTTTTCATTGCGGTCTGGGCTATTTGCAGTGCATTTTTGTATTTGCATGTGTTGTGAGTATTTTCATATGTGTTTAGTCAATGATTGATGAATTGATGTTTACTATTTTCATCTACATAAGATCTAATAAACAATCTATAATTATTTTGGGGTCCCCCAACACATTTTCGTTGTGGCCTGTGCTATCTGCAGTGCATTTCTGTATTTGCACATGGTGTGAGTTTTTTTTATGCATAATCTATAAATACAGTCAAGAAAAAGATACACTTTAAATAAGGAATTTTATCATTTCCCGAGTCTAACGGTATTCAAATACAGTAATTGAATGATAAAAATACAAATAATTCAATATAACAAATTGTTTGTTAAAGTCACAAGTGATGCAATTTCTTATGCCTGAATGTTTTTAAAATTATTCTACAATCACAGGCATCAAAAACACATGCAAATTATAAATTATAATGCCAACTGAACATGTGTCTATTGCTAATGATCAAGTGTAGGTCATGATCATGTAAATGATCATGTATAGGTCAAAATGATCAAGATCAGAAATCAATGGAAAATTAAGTAAAAGTCAGGTTCTGTGAAGATTTTTTTTCTCGCAAATTTCTTACTGTAAATAAATAAAAACTCATATTTGATTAGTTTTATGCATTTGTAGGAAATTTATTTGGTATTAGCATTTTTTTTCTAACTCTCAGATTGTAGATATATTTCAAATAGTTGTACTGTATCTCAGCCAAATATTGTCATAACCTAAAAAGCTAAAACATCAATGAAAAGTTTTTAGTTTATTCAGCTTAAAGGTTAAGGATACTGTACAGTAAATATCAATTTCCAAGAATTGGAAGACATATGACCCAGGGTCAATATAACATGACATTGTATTTATACTGTATAGTTTTAGATACAATGGATATTCTACTTTGATCAGCTTGCCATCCATGACTCTCCTGTGTTGTTTGACTGCTCTGTTTTTTGGTGTCACTTGACAGCTGGCTTATATCTCTTTAAAGTGAAGTTGCGAATGCATCACAAAAAAGACCCAAGATGAACATTTGTTTTGAGGGATTGGCCCTCTAGCTCCTACTGAATTCCTATAACTGCTTGCTGGGAAAGCACCTATAATATTATAGGACCATTTCTGAAAACCACTTTGCGAACGGTTCTTTAAATATTTATATTTATAAATTTTGTGAAGAACCATTTTTTCCACTATAAATTGTGAGAAGAACCTTTATCTCTGAAAGTCCAAATTACTTTTTAATTTACTTTATAATTCAGTCAAATTATGCATTTAATTTTTTATATTTTAACTTTTTTAAAGAATGAAAAGTTTGAATGAAGAATGAAAATGGAGAACATTTAATCAAGAATGCATTGAAAAGTGACTCTAAAGTAACTTCTAAAGTAAAAATAAATACTCTTTTTTAAATTAAGTTGAATAAAGTGTATATTATTTATGTATTTAGATTAGATTAGATTAGATTCAACTTTATTGTCATCACACATGTGCAAGTACAAGGAAACGAAATGCAGTACAAGGAAACGAAATGCAGTTTATTTTGCTATGACGTCTAGTAATGTAAGGTTTGTAATATAATTATAATTTGAACATGTTTATTCTGTAGATTTTTTAAAAAGTGGACCACAGGAGCGCAGAGAACCCCACTCAGTCTACAGTTCCTCAGGAAGGCTCCTAAAGTAAAGCCCCTATCTGCACTGGCAGATGTGCAGAGATAAAGAGACAGACACAGAGGAGGGCATGATGCCATCACACATGTTGACGCCACACGGTCCAGAGTTGTCAAAACTATCAAGCTTTCCTATCTCAGATCTGAAATGGGAAATAAAGAAAGGATAGAGAAACGAGGATACACATACATTGTTTGCATAGGTAAACTATAAGTCAGTCTACATGATTGTGATACGCTCCAAAAATTATTGCACAATGTCCCTGAACCAACACATTCACTTGCAAAATGATAGAAATAGAACTTGTGGGGATAAGAGAAAAAAACACACTAAATAATTTGTTCTCTATATTACAACTGCTTTTTTTCTGAACCCTCATGCACATCTTTTTGCTCACTTATTTAGTTTTACACTTGGAGTTGATTCCTGTCTGAGAGCCCTTTTCATCGTAAGTTTACTTTAAAATAAAAAAAATATTTTATGAACATCACAGAAGCAGTTTAAAGCACAGCTCAAAGCAGCCTGTAGCTTAAATACACAGATGTAGCAGCCATCACTTCAATCCAACCACTGTCTGAGCGACATCATTAATTCACATTAAAGGAAGAAAGAGAGAAACTAATCTTTCAACAACATTCTTTCATTTCATCGTCAGCTACCTATGAATTTACATCAATGACTTCAATGTTTGAATTTTTAAATATGAATAATGTAATAGAAAAAGCAGGGTTAGTCGTGACCGTTTGCATGTAAAAAAAAACCCCAATGTTGTTCTAAAAAATTGTCATACAATTGAAGTCAGAATTATTAGCCCCCCTTTGAATTTTTTTTCTTTTTTAAATATTTCCCAAATTATGTTTAACAGAGCAAGGAAATTTTCACAGTATGTCTGATAATATTTTTTCTTTTGGAGAAAGTCTTTTTTTTTTGGCTTGAATAAAAGCAGTTTTTCATTTTTTAAGAACCATTTTAAGGTCAAAATTATTAGTCTCTTTAAGCTATTTTTTTCCCATAGTCTACAGAACAAACCATCATTATACAATAACTTAACCTAGTTAAGCCTTTAAATGTCACTTTAAGCTGTATAGAAGTGTCTTGAAAAATATTTAGTAAAATATTATTTAATGTCATGATGGCAAAGATAAAATAAATCAGTTATTAGAAATGAGTTACTAAAACTATTATGTTTATAAATGTGTTGAAAAAAAAATCTTCTCTCCGTTAAACAGAAATTGGGGAAAAAATAAACAGGGGGGCTAATAATTGAGGGGGGCTAATAATTCTGATTTCAACTGTATATAGCGCATAGGCCAGTCTTTAAAATGATATTGTGTAAAAATTTTTTTGTGTTTAAAGAGCACCTATTCTACCCCTTTTTCAAGATTTAAGATAAGTCTTTTGTGTCTCCAGAATGTGTCTGTAAAGTTTCAGCTCAAAACACCCATTAGATTATTTATTATAGTTTTAGAATTTTATGCTTTGAACACAGAGTGCCCAGCATGTTTTCAGTGAATTTAACAGCATTCAAATTTAGATGCACTTTATTTTACAGTATGTGTACATATTGTGTATGTAAGAAAGTACTGAGTTATTTAAACTAAATATACAAGATTCAAAATAGGTACTGAAAACTACAAACTAGTATACTAAAAACTAGTATACATTTATGTACATGGAAAACAAAAGTGTAAAATAAAGTGTTACGCAAAAGTTGAACAGATTTGATTACGAATGAAAACAAAAAACTTTCAAATAGGTTTTATTCAATTGATTATTGGCTGTAAATAAAGATCATTGGAGTACATTTTTTAACAATAGAATAGTATTTAAATCAGATTTCAGATTAAGATTCATTGCGATACTTGCAGTTTAACTGTAAAATGTACCATGAATTTCTGAGAGAAGCTAATTCTGAGCCATCCGAGGTGTCAATAAAATTACACAATTGTTTCAATTACAACTTTTTTATGATATAATTTATACTTATAATCTGGGAAATGTTGAACTGGTTCAAAAATACTTTTAACACATTGGATTTATCCCAGTAACTTAAATCTTTGGATACCTTTCACCTTAAAGCTCAAGTATAAAAACTGGCACTAAATACACCTAACATCCTACTGTATATAAATTGACAGGCATTTTTGCACAAAGAGTGAATGGTGAATGCATTGGGTAATTGTTTAACAGGTTCATTTACATGAAAATCACATTGTACAAATATCTCATATCAAATTTTAAGAAATATTAGATACGTAATATCTACACAGAACACTGCTCTGATGAATTTCAAAATGAAAATGTCACAAAGTTTAATTTCTTAATCATCAGTTCACAAATATCCTCATAGACTTCCTTATAGATCTTTTAAAGAATGGGTTAGGTTAATGTTACATCTGCAATATATTGTGGTTCATTGTTAATGTTTGTTTACAATTCCATAACATTCATTTAATATAAAACTTGAAGTTTGTTTTTTAGAGTGCAGTTATGATAAAATAATAAATGATGTTAAATGGCTGTTAGGCTATGATGGTGTTCATTTAACATCTTGGCATCCAATACATACAATACTTTTTCTCTTGAGTAAAACAAATAGATTTTATTAGCTGAATACTTGGTCATTCATAAAATGCAAGTGCAAATGCAAGAACTGTGTGTGCTTTCAGAGTCAGAAAATATTTACAGGCAAAACAAAATTAATAGAAGATGCAAGAAGATAAACATTGTTATCGACTCTATTACCTTAAATCCACAGCTGTCCTAAGTGTGTTTATAACAGTCTAAATCATGTAGACCAACAGGAGCCATATATAATAATGTCGTATGGCCTGTATGTGTTTTTGTTTTAACTCTCTATGCACCATTCACTTGCATTTTCTGAATAACCAAGGACCACAGTTTTTAGCTAAAATTCTTTTTTAATGTTCAACTCAAATGAAAAGGTCAAAGTTTGTCCCTTTTAACAAATTGAATCTCATTATAAAGTGTTAGCTCAGAATAAATAAAAAAAATCTTATCTCATGAGCAGTGCCTCAACAGAGAAGGGTAATGGCCGTGTTACAGCTTTTTTGACGGGGTCTTTACTTGCACCCTCCACACAGTCCAAACGTACAGAGGCCTCATGTCCCAATGACCTGCAGCGTTTGTGTGGCGATTTCAACACATTCGCCACGTTCAGTGATGGAAGAATGTCTTGCTTTGACACGATGTCAGCAACTGCAAATTTTGGTTTGACAGACAAATCAGAAAAGCATCTGTCCGGTGTGTTTTTAACCAAGTTGACACCTGTGCTTGTGCTGTTGTAAGACTGAATGGGACTGAAAACGTCCCAATTCTTGCACACTCTTAGAGAGACGTCATCTGTCTGTGTGTTTAGAGTTTTAGATTTGAGACCGTGTTGACGAATATCGTAGTCAGCCAAAGGTGGGCTGTTTTTGGACACAGGCACAAATGTGGGCATGTTTGGGTCTGACAGCGGGAAGAAATATGGAGAGGGAGCAGAGGGCACCACAGCCTGCAGGAGGAGCGAGGGCAGCTCCTCTATCTCCCTTTGCCTCAGCTCTCTCTCCAGCATCACCGTCTCCAACTCTTTATCGGCAAATGCTCTCCTCTTCCTCATTCGAACACTCACGGGGGGTTGGTGGAGTCGCTTTGGCCAGTCTTCCAGTACTGGTGGCTTGTAGCCTATAGATCGTGATAGAGGAGTGTTAAAAGAGTAGCTCTAAAAAGCACAGACTATTTCAAGCTGTTATTTTGAAGATTATTTTTATTGGTTATGAATATCTTATAAACATCAAAGGCTGCATTTATTTGATAAAACATACAGCAGACGAGTAATATTGTGAAATACAACACCAAATCTGAAAAAGTTGGGACAGTATGGAAAACGCAAATAAAAAAAGAAAATAATGATTTCCAAATTGACTTTGACTTGTATTTCATTGCAGACAATATAAACACAAAATATTTCATGTTTTGTCCAGTCAACTTCATTTCAATTGTAAATAAACATCCTTTCCTGTTAGTTAGACTTGCGACACATTCCAAAAAGGTTGGTACAGGAGCAATTTAAGGCTAGTAATCAGATTAAACAATGATGTGATTTGAAACGGGTGATGTCAACAGGGGAT
This sequence comes from Danio tinwini, assembly GCA_903798205.1. Lineage (NCBI taxonomy): Eukaryota > Metazoa > Chordata > Actinopteri > Cypriniformes > Danionidae > Danio > Danio tinwini. The sequence continues at coordinate 7,357,330 of CAIGQZ010007154.1, forward strand.
TGTAATTTTGATTTGGTGCAAAATCTGCATCCAAAAAAGGGCTAGTACTTTAGGATCAAAGATGGGCTGAGGATCGCAGGTTTGCTAACACATACATAAGCAAACGATTGAAATGTTTAAAAACAATGTTCCTCAGTGAAAGATATGAAGGCATTTGGATATTTCACCTTCATTAGTGCATAACATAATAAAAAGGTTCGAGGAATCTGGAGGAATTTCAGTGCATAAAGGACAAGGGCACAAGCCTAAGCTGAACTACCATGATCTCCGATGCTTCAAGCGGCACTGTATCAAGAAACCTCATTAATCTATAAGCTGTATCACCACATGGGCTCATGACTATTTTGTCAAACCTTAGTCAAGTTCTAAAATACATAGTTACATCTACAAATGACTGAAAACTGTACTGTGCCAAAAGGAAGTCATATGTTAACAGTGTCCAGAAGCGCCATCGACTTCTCTGGGATCAGAGGCATCTGGGATGGACCATCACACAGTACAACGTGTACTGTGGTCAGATTCAGTATTTCAGGTATATTTTGGGAGAAAATGGACACTGTATGCTTTAAAGAAGGAAAGAATAATCCAGACTGTTGCCAGCAACAAGTCCAAAAGACAGGGTCTGTCATGGTATGGGGTTTTGTCAGTGTCCTCTGCAAAGGTAACTTGCACTTCTGTGATGGCACCGTTAATGCTGAAAAGTAGAAAGATATTTTGGAGCACAATATGCTGCCTTTTTTCCATGGATGCCCATGCATATTTCAACAAGACAATGCAAAACCACATTCTGCCACATTACAAAGTCCTGGCTGTGGAGGAAAAGATAGAAGGACTTGCCTGCCTGCAGTCCCAACCTGTCTCCAATAGAGATTGTGTTGCCCACCTTAAGACTTGTTTGCAGGAGGAAAGGGGCAAAATTACACCTGAAACACTTCATCACTTGGTGTCTTCAGTCCCTAAACATCTTTTTAAGTGTTGTGAAAAGGAATGCCAATGGTCTAACTTTAATGTTCCATTTGGTTTTAATGTGTTGCAAAAAACGAAATTAGAAACAAAACAAAACAATAAAAATAATGAGGGACACTTTTTCATTGTATAATGTTTGTTGTATTGTCTGCAATGAAATACAAGTCGAAGTAAAGTTAGAAATGACTACTTTCTTTTATTTGTGTTTTCCATTCTGTCCCAACTTTTTCGGATTTGGGGTTGTATTATTAGAAATCATAAAATGCTTATGCCTGTGATAAAGTATGAATTTTCTGCATCATTACTCCAGTCTACATTATAACACGATACTTATTAAATCAGTCTAATATTATGATTTGCTGCATAAGAAACTACTTTTTTTACCATCATATAAAATTTAGAAGATGAATTTCAAAGATGATTTTCTAGATTCAATGACTTTGTTTATTTAAGATTTGTTTTAACAATTATTTTAAAAGAAATAATAACCATTTTAAAAGGTTACATTTTTCATGTTTGGATCATTTAGGACCAAGATACAGTCAACCCTGAAATGATTCATACCCCTGGCAAATTCAGACTAATGTAAAAAAAATCTGAGTTTTTTTTCCCACAGTGATGCCTCTTGAACATCATCTTATCGTTTGGAAGAAGCCTGTGTCATTTCCAGTCAAAATGTTTTAATCTTAGTTCCTTTGGCATGGCTCATATTTAATTTATAAATTCAAAGAAGTTTGCAAAAATACTGAATATGCCAAAAATAAATCTGATGCATTTAGCTTTTATGTTTTTAATAATATATTAAGATTTTATCAAATAACTATTGTTTGGGTTCATCCTGACCCAGAATGTGAAAATAGAGTATAAAAAAAATATAGATTTTTAATGCATTGCCAGGGTTAAAACTGTTGGGCTGCAATTTTCTGTGAATACCATGATATAGTTTTAGAATACCTTGATTAGCAAAAATAAACTGCGTTCAAAACAATATTTATTTGAAATAAAAATGTTTTGACATAATAACATTTTTCTACTAGCTGACAATGATACTATCAAAATAATCCAAAATAAATTTCTAGTCATGATCCAAATTTAAACACAACTCCCCTAAAGTGCCTTTTAATGTATTTCTTAATTACTGTGAAATTAGGTATACAAATAATTTCTAAGGAATTAAAAATCCATTTCATAGTCCATGTGGAACTCCTATAATTCATAAAGCTTAACTGCTCTAAACATTTTACCACAACAAAGAAATGCACATTAAGTCTATTCAAAATTATGATAACAATAAAATCAGTTTGACCTTAATGTTGACACAACGAGAAACACACCAGGGAAAATCAAAGTCCAGAGCAGTGATATGAGCCAATTTCTTTTTTGTAATTCCTCTATTCATTTGCATAATTTTAATTACCTTACACAAACATAAACAGATTTATTTTCGACAGAGAGTTCTATGGTATAACGGGTGAACTAATCCAGTTTCTTCTGATGTCGCCTTTTGGGGAGCAATTGTGTTAATAAGATGTGCATTAATTAAGGCTTACCCTCTAGAATACTCTTTGCCAAGAGACTCGGTGCCCTCGTGTAGCGCTGGTAAGCTGTGCGTCTGAGAACAGAGCTGTTTTTCTGACCTTTCTTACCCTGTAGAGGAGAACACAAGCAACTCAGCATTAATTCATGGGATAGATGAAAGAAATAATTCTAGAAAACCCTTTAGATGATGTCAAAATTAATGACATTTTGCATATCAAATATATATATATGTCTAACAAAGGCTTTAAATAAAAACATGGTAATGTATTTTTTCTTACAGTCAGAAGCGAAACATTAATAATGACTAAAATATGATTTGAAAATAACTAAAACATTTGGGATGATTGTGGGGAAAAATAAAGTTTAACATGATCAAACTTAACATAATTCAAGGTAGCAGTGCAATATTGTGGTATTCTAATCTAGTGTCAAAATACCATGAATCTTTACTTGAATGTGGTAAAATTTAACAGTATTTTACATATAAAAGTACCATGTTTTAAACATGTAGTTATACAAATGTAAACATTTTATTTCCTCCCAGGTGTTATGTTACCACATGTGATGTAATATAGAAGTTTACTACCATCAGAAATAACGACAAAAATATGAGGCACAAAAGCAGTATATTTAAAATCATTTTAGAGTTTGTAAATATATATTAAGTTCAATAAAACTGAAGGTACCAAACAGTACTGTGGTATTATTAGAAGTGTATAATTTGTAGACACACTCTCAGAAAAAAAATGTGTACCTTATAGTACTTTAAAGGTACAAAAGTGTACCCTAAAGGTACTAATGTCCACCTGTATGGTACAAAAGTGTACCTTTTCAAATGGTACCATTCATCAGCATGGCAGCATTTAATATAATTTTGTATATAAAATAGCATGTTGTCATGTTTCGAATTGCAAAATCTACATTCTGCCCTAATACATACAAAAAAAAAATTGTAATAACTCTCAAGAATGATGTGAAGTGACCACTGCACTCCTACTGTAGACCATTTTAACATTCATGTATTTAACATCATGGCGTTCCTTAAAGTGTGCTACTTTATACGCTAAAAAACTGGCACTCTAAGAATGGTAACATCTAAATTAACTGGTTTTATTCAGTCAAAATATTATTTAACATCAACAACCATTATAGATTTATTAAAGCAATTTTAACGAGTTAAATCAAACAGCAGGTTATAAGTGTAGGTACTTCAGACATGTTTTTGTGTTTTTTTGGTTTATAAACTGGACTCTCCTTTAAAATGTAACCATATTTTAATAGAGTAAACATGTAAGTTATAACTATAGATTTTCTGCATATTTAATAATTTTTATAGCCACTGTTTTAGATTTTACCTATTTTTACAACGTAATTTCCACCCTATTTAAAAGGCCACTATAAAATAAGAGCTAGAAATAGACCACTTCTGTTTGTTTTTGTTTTTTCTTTAGTTTTTTTGTTGTTTTTTTTTATGTTTTTTTATTTTCTTTATAATGTACTGTGATTGTATATTCTCACTTTTCGCATAATAAAAAACTATAGCCTATAATAAGGACTGCGACATCAATAGCCTACATGTTTCGTATTTATTTAATATATAAATTGAACAGTAGCCTATTTACTGTACATATTTGCCTAATATTGGTCTGTGTAATTTTCAGAAATCGATGCTGAAATGTTTGTTCATTCATGCTTCCAATACACAGCTGCTCGAAACCAATTCGAAATCGGAGTTTTTATATTATATTAGTTTTTGTGCACGTGACATTTTTAGTTCAACCGGAGCTAGCTTTAAACTGCCCTGCTCAGTGCACCAACCTCTGTGGCCTGCTGTCTCCGCAGGGCGACTTGAGCTGCCATCACTCGCTGCCTCTCCACGACCAGCAGGCAGTTGGCGCACTGACAGTCCCGCCAGCGACACAGGCGCTTGTGGCCCTTCAGGCGCGACACGACGCCGTGGTTCCTGCAACGAGCGCACTTCGGGCTGCGGCTGAGCCTGCGCGCCGCTGGAGCTTCATCCGTGCCCATGACCTCCCGTCCAGCGCTCTCTGCAGCCCATTCCGCTTTCATACACTCTAGGTAGGTCGCATCTACCTGTTCGCCTCTATCCGCTTTAGTGGACATTTATGAGCTGTTCTCAGGAACCCACGCCGCTCATCATATGCAAACTTGATACGCTCCAGTGCGCAAGCAAAGAAAAGCCTCAGTGGAAAGCGCAGGCGAGACTTTTGAAATTATAAGCCATTCAGCTGTGCTAGTGAGTCTGGGTGTTTCCTGGAAGGCGATTCTCACCTGGCTTGCCAGTAGATTTTGTAGCTACTGTCGGAATGCGGCAGTGATTGACCTCAGGTACTTTGCTTCAGCTCACTTTACTCACTTCTCAATATTTAACTTTCCTCGTTGAAAGTTATTGACAACGTCACGCGGTTAATGATGATGCAATGCAAACTCCTCCTAACTGCTCTTGTTACTCTAGGGTGTTACCTTTATTAACAAGACAAAAAAGCTGTTGTGACCTACTTGTATTTTTTAATTTTTTTTTTCAGATGTGGGTTTAAACGAGAAAAAATAACAAGCTTTGCTTTTGTTTATCTTAGATTCATTTGTTTGATATTTTTCTTATTTTATTAAGGCAGGCTATTCATTTTGGAATTGTTTCATAGTTTTTTTTAAGTTAGAATACAATGGTCAAAACTTTAGAAACAAAATATAATTATATACAGTTAAAGGCAAAATCATTAGCCCTGCTGCAATTTTTTTTTTTTTTTTATATTTCCCAAAGATGATTATCAGAGCAAGGACATTTTCACAGTATTTTCTATAATATTTTTTTTTCTTCTAGATGAAGTGTTATTTGTTGTATTTCACCTAGAATAGATTTTAAGATCAATATTATTAGCCGTCCTAAGCAATATATATTTTGATTGTGTACAGAACAATGTATTAAGTTTAGAAATGTGTTGAAAATCTTCTTTCTGTTAAACAGGATTTGGGGGAAAATATACAGGGGTTCTAATAATTCAGGAAGGCTAGTAATTCTGACTTTAACTGTATTTTATTTTTGGGTAATTTATTTTGATGGTACCTTTAACACTTTTTGTTTCATTAAGTTACATTGCATCTATGTGCCAACAATTTTTTATTAGATTATTAGTAGACTGTTAGGTTGGGGTTAGGGTTAGTGTAAGTTGACATGTACTTGCAGGTATTAAGCAAACAGTCTACTAATACTCAAATGAGAATAATTTGGCATCTAGTTGCAATGCTAATGTAGTCAACAAAATGTGCAACAGGGACCATCAAAATAAAGTTTAACTGAAAACAGTTGGAAATTTATATTACTATTTAAATTGTAATTAAATAGTTAAGTAAATCCTCAAATCAACAAACGTGAATGATTTCAGAAAGATTTAAGTAATGTCACTGAAAAATCTCATTTAAATGACAATTTATTTAAAATTCATTTGTTATTTAATTTAAAATGGAAATGCAGCCTTCATGAGCGGATTTCTTTAAAAAAAGTCAACTTATTGTATTTTTAAAAGTTTTCCAGATTTAGTGTAAATAAAAAAATAAAAGTGGCACTATTTTGAAAATGTTCTCTAGACTTTTTAAAAACCTGTATATAAAGTTTTAAAATTAAAATACTCTGCAGTTGATAGTTTCATGTCATAATTAAGGGCGACGTGGTTAGCACTGTCGTCTCACAGCAAGACGGTCGCTGGTTCGAGTACCGGCTGGGTCAGTTGGCATTTCTGTCTTGTGGAGTTTGCATTCTTCCCATGTTCGCTTGGGTTCATTCTGCTGTGGTGACCCAAGATGAATAATCAGTTAAAAAAAAACAAAAAAAAACCAACAAAAGCTCTTCACTTCAGAAGCATTTCACTATACTATATCTGCATTTAAATGTTTACTATGTTATAGAAATTTACTGCTATAACTAACAAGTAGAAAATCAAGTAGAAAATCTAAGCTTTTCACTCATCATAGCACACATGCTGCTGATGATGTGACAATAAAAAGTGATTTGATCAAAATCACCTGTAAAACACATTCATTCATTCAGTGTTACATTGTAAATAATATTGTTGCTATAGGTTTCATATCATTACAGCTGTTAAAATAGAAGCTCAACAAAACTATCTTGTAATTAAATCATGAATAATAATAATTATTATTATAAATTTATAAACAGACAAACAAATACATTTGTACAATATTTAATTATTGTTCATTTAAAATTAGTGTCATGGTAAAAGCCATTATACTTCCAGCAAATGTGCATATTATTTATTGATCTAAATAACGTTTAGTCCCACTCCACAATCAAGTGTCATTGTCCTCCATGGAGCAATGCTTTTGAAAATCCACTAAAATGCATTGCAATCAAATGTAGGACACTTACATTAACTCATCCTGGAAAATTAACGGTATAATGGGCAGCAATAAACCTCTGGTGTCCAATGTTACACCAATCCAATGTCTTATATTACAGTAGCATTTCCAAAGTGTATTTCATTGTTCAACCTGGTGAATTTTTGGTCATGTTTGTTTAATCCCATACAGCATATTTAATATTAAATTAATATCCTGAAGCACTGTTTAAACTTTTCTTACAGTCAACCAAAGTAATCCTAGAAACCCAGTTTAGTCATTTGAACTGATGATGGTGACTATGGTTTTGAGGCCACAGTGACACTGACCTGTGTAATGCCCCCATGTGGACGATCTTTATATGATCAGGACCTGCTGGCCATTAAATGTTGTTACCTTGGGTGCCCCCTTCTGCCGTCTACAAGTAATCACACTCAGAATAAATGCAGTGTTAGTCTTCACATGTAATTGAGTCTATTTTATATTTATTTATTTATTTATCAAAGAGGAATGATATTCACTATGGTAACGGCACTAATTTTGAACTTTAATATACTATCATTTCATAATAGCATATAGTACAGCAGCTGAAAACACACATCCACACTTCAAACATATATTTATTATTATTATTAATAATATTCCCATTGTACATAAGGTTGCACCTATATAGACAAGCCATTTTAGAAGCCTTTAAACCTGTCAACAGTATTAAGATGTTTCAGTACTCTGCTTTCTTGACAGTTAAGAATATCTTAATTGTAGCCTTTATGTCATGAGACAAATCAGATTATCAGTGTCAGAGTATCAGTGTCAGATTATACTATTAAAATGCCTTAGACTTTTTAAAGATTACATTATTATTTAATAATTTCATAATATATACATCACTTTGTAGCATATGCGTTTTGATTGGTGTGTGTGCCAGCTTTCCCCCCTAGGAATTATCTCTTCTATCTATCAGCTGTCAGTTTTCATCTTGTAAATTAAATTATATAGACCGTCATTTTGAAATTGAATCATATCTTCGTGAAAAAACCTGCATATTGTTTTGCACTGAATAAATAACCTACTAAAGTCAACAGTGCTTCCTTTTTCCTGGATAGTCATTATTCAGGTACATTGAATAATCAAACGTAAAAAAAAAATAGCTTTGCACATGGCAAAGTCTTTACTGTATTAATTACATACAATTAGTGGTTTCAATTGATTGGAATGGTTACACAGTAGTTTTAAAACACATGTAGATTTATTTTATTATTTATCTCCATTTATTTCTGACTCTATTACTCTATTCTGATCATCGAACAATCAAGCGTTTCATTCAAAATAGTCAACAGGGTCGCAAGAAGCGTGTGGAAAATCCAAGGTGCAAAATAACTGCCCATGAACTGAGAAAAGTCAAGCGTGCAGCTGCTAAGATGCCACCTGTCACCAGTTTTGCCATTTTTCAGAGCTGCAACATCACTGGAGTGCCCAAAAGCACAAGGTGTGCAATACTCAGAGACATGGCCAAGGTAAGAAAGGCTGAAAAACGACCACCACTGAACAAGACACACAAGCTGAAACGTCAAGACTGGGCCAAGAAATATCTCAATACTGATTTTTCTAAGGTTTTATGGACTGATGAAATGAGAGTGAGTCTTGATGGGCCAAATGGATGGGCCCGTGGCTGGATCGGTAAAAG